>CP137673.1:4574362-4781862 GCA_037976565.1 Mesocentrotus franciscanus
TGTAGGATAATATGTTTCATCAACAGGAAGATACGAAGATCTCAGACTCACAAGATTTTCATCTTTCTTTGCACCACCCTGCTCTGTTTGTACACCGTCTCCCTCGCCATCATTGCTCTCGACACGGAGTTCCAGCATGCCGAGGTCGAGTTGATACCGTGTTCCGTCCTGGCGGCACTCGCCCACTACTTCGTGCTCTCTTCGCTTACCTGGATGGGCATCGAGGGGTTTAATACTTATCTGGTCATCATAAAAGTGTTTAATACTTACATCCCGAGGTTTATGATCAAAGCTTCGATTGTAGGATGGGGTAAGAACCGTTGATTTCTCTTGATAATACAACAAATACAACTATAGTGCGTACTATTAAGAAAAAATACTGACAAGAGATGAGACCTTTATGGGTGTCTAGATGACGCTGAGTCTCACCACAGACTTTTCAAGAACAGACAGAGATTGTTTTTATACCTGATTCCTGTATTCACTATTGTGATATTTACCTGATCGTCGGGTCTACTAATTGAGTTTTCAGTTATGGTTAATTAACAGACGTAGAGAACTGTAAACCCTACACAACTCTAAACCCTACCCACACCTCCTCCTCCTCCCACCTCCACCCCCTGAATGATCAGGACCACATTGTGTCAAGTGGAGAGCGCTTTGGGCAACTTTCAGTCTGTGTTCATTATTTGTTTATTTATTTATTTGCTAATTAGTAATTCATTTTCTATTTCTTTGTTTATTTATTCTAGTATATTGTTATTTTGTTATTTTTTTAATTACTCATACATTTATCTATTATTTACTCTAAAGTGTAAAGATCAAGTAAAAGAGGATAACTGGGACATTTTTCTAATATTTTGTTCTTTTTCTTTGCAAACTCAGGTATCCCGGCTGTGATTGTTGCCGCAACTGGGGCAATCACTAGGAGCTATTATGCTGAAGAAGATTAGTAAGTTGATCCATACTTGTACATGGGGAATCTTGCACACACAAAAGATAGTTAATGCAAGTAACTATTAATGAAAAGTGACTGCATTTCAATTTGTGTTTATGTATGTCTCGAAGTTCGAACATAATACTCCTACTGTTCTAGAATATCAGCGGAATGACTCTAATACAACTCTGGTATAGAGGAAACAACAAATGCGCGTGAGCTTTACATTCATGACTAGGGTACTGATTAAATTAATGCGTAGTCAACCTTGTTTTCTGAAGTGTTCCCCGAGCAATAATCCATTTTCTCTTCATCTCTATCCACAGTTGTTACATCCGGAAATGGCCCCTGATTGGTGGTCTCTTGGTCCCAATGGCCATCATCCTCATCATCAATATCACTGTGTTCATCCTTGCAATGCGTCGTCTGAAAAAATCTGCACGAATGGCAGGACGTGTGAAG
The DNA here is from genome assembly GCA_037976565.1 of Mesocentrotus franciscanus. Taxonomy (NCBI): domain Eukaryota; kingdom Metazoa; phylum Echinodermata; class Echinoidea; order Camarodonta; family Strongylocentrotidae; genus Mesocentrotus; species Mesocentrotus franciscanus. The sequence continues at coordinate 4,575,762 of CP137673.1, forward strand.
AAGGACTGCAAGACCGAACGACAAGAGACCCTGGAACGGATCCAGAATGGCATCGCCATGTTGCTCCTGCTTGGCTTCACCTGGACTATTGGATACCTGACCCTGATCAACGTGGACTTCACTGAACTCCTCTTCATCATCTTCAACTCCTTGCAAGGCTTCTTCATCTTCGTCCTCTATTGTCTTCGTAAGGAAACCATCAGGAAGCAGTGGCGCCGTTGTATTTGCTGTGCACTGTTCCGGGAAGGTGGCAGCGCTGAGTCCCAAGGAAATTCCGGAGGAACATCAAGAGCTACGAGTGGGACTGGATGCTCTCAGCCTATGTTTGAATCTTCGTCTACCATACCTCATGCCAATCCATCTTTTGACCCACTCAAATTAGATATAAAACCATCAGGCTGCGATGATTAACGTGTGAACGATGTATCTATTTTGACTAATAGCTAGAAAATGATAGACGGGAGCACAAAGACTTCGATTTAATCAGGGCAACTTCTATACCCTAATGCATTGCCTATTGAAATTATGTTCGGATTACGTAATATGGCATAGTTGTGTTACCAAATTTCAATAGGTAATAACTCTCAATCTTTTGAAATTGCCTGAAGATGATTCTATTTTTAAAGCCTTTGCGATCATATGCTGCACATAAGTGAAATCCTCTGAAATGTTATTAAAACGCTTTGTTACTTGTTATTTGCTGTTGGTGGTAGGGACTATCTGACTTTTTTGTGAATAACTATGTGTAAATGAGCATAGGTTGATACACAATCATGCATGATGTGAGTGTGGGGTATTTGTTTGAATAATAAATTGGGGCTTGGTGACACAATTTGTATAAACATTTATACAATAACGAGAAAGGGTTATAAAGGTATAGTGTGATTATTTGTTTGATTGCTTTATTGTTACACATTTCACATAACAAGGTTGTCTCATGCATACGGTTTAACAAGATAATGCATACAACAATAATAAACATGTAACATAGAGGAATGATGATGTGAAATTATGAGGAACCTATTAAGTAGCACAGCTTGTAATAATATAGGTTTCCGAAGTAAATACAAATCATCGTAACTGATTTCGATAGCAATAAAGAAAGACGTATGGAAAAGTTTGAGTCACTGACATAATTATTCGCATCATATGGATAACATGTAAACTTGTTTTGCAGCCACAAATGACAATACAAGGTGTTTCAATTGAAATATTGTTTAGATGATAAGAAATATCAAACATGATTATTCTGATGTTAGAGATTTGAATGTCAAACGGATGTTTGTTGTTTGTATACATTAATTTTGAGGCAAATTTAAAACTTTGCTGAAAACACGAAGAGATGGAAAGGATAAATTTCATCAAATTTCTGTTTCATCATTTTCTTCATAAAACTTGTCATAGAGGCAATAATCATATTCATTTTGTTTTCAATATGCACGAGCTAGTTACCTCTATGCACATTCCAACTCCCCTTTAACCACCAAAATACTATTTTGTCGCTATTTTTGTTTGCTTTCTTTTTTATAACTGTTTTCAGTGATTGTAAATACTACTAAATTGTAAAGCGCATTGACATAGCTTTCTGTCCTGAATTGCGCTATAGGAGAACGACATGATAATTTATCAATATTATTATTATTATTGTTACCATTATTATTTTTGTTTTTGAATTTTATTATTTATTCATTCATTATTATTACTATTATTATTAATGATATTATTTTTATAATTAATGTCATTATTATCATCAGTACCATTATTATTCTTTTTATCAGATATTACTTTTTTTTTTACTTGACTAAGAATAAATCAAATATCCCCTAGCTGTGTCGTGTGATTTGTTAAGTATATAAGTTCCCGTACCAGCTTATTTCTACATGCACATTGTTTAATTTAAACATATTTGTGGCTTACACCCAGTAAATTTCTCCCAGGAAGCATTACATTTATTTAAAATATGCACATTGTTGTAAACAAAATAAATAAAATCGTTTTGTCTTTTTACCATTAGTTTTCATATTCTATACAGAATCTATAATATTTCCGTTTAACAGTTCAGTAAATCTATATATATTGTAGAGCATATTAATTAGGCCATGGATGATTAGACGTAAAGTACTAGTAAAATAAGAAAAAGATAAAGGTAATTTGTATAAAACAGTAAAACCCATCGAGACGATGGTGGATGCGTGTTCTTGAAAGTTAAGTAATCATTATTCAAGTTTGCACTGGCGGTTCATTTTTTAATACACAAGTGGAAGTATTATTATCACGAAGCACCTCAATGTAAATATAATATATGTAACAGGTCAAAATTGTACTGTTTTGTGGTGAAAAGACCAATCCAACCTATTATTATGTAAAGGTATTAGTCTACACCCCCTCTGATAAGAACCCCCAAACCTCCAAAACAAAAGACTTCCTGTCTCCCTCCCAGTACTAAAGCCCCCTTGTTTGATTAACAAGAAATAAGACCCTTTCCCAGAACAGATTACTGGTACATGTGTAAGCTAGACCACCACGAGAGATAGTGTAACTGTTATAAAAGTGGGCAGAGGTATTTGTCAGATTCACTCCTGCACTGCACCCCCATCCATGGGGCAGGCAGGGAGGTCGTCTCTGCAAGCTTTTGGGGTTACATTATATTAGGTAAGAAGATTATTCTTTTGTCAAGTTTAATAATTATTAAGATAATTAGTATTTTTGTAGATGTATTCTGATGTTAGTTGATAATAACCTTGGTATCGTTCGGGATGATACGTTAATGTGCTGAATTAATATGCATTCTGTAAGCTAGGTACGTGTGGCATTTTATCTGTTTAATCATTATAGTAGGTTGATTTCGTTGGTGGGTTAAGCATTTGATTCTGATTTGGTAATAGTAATTTGAGATGATTTGAATGTTACTATGTTATACAGTATATGTTCTAGTAATCTTTAGGAGTTATAGTTATAATGTGTTGTTATGGTTAACTCGATTTGGATAATCACATTTTGCGAAACAGATAAAGTAATATTTTGAGAGTTAATAGTTTGCAGTTAAAGTCGTTGAATCGTTTTCAGTGTTTCACAATGATTTTTAATTAATTATTATTCCTTTAGGTGTAACAGACAACATGTACGTAAGAAGGAGGGTACCATATCAGAGGAAACGGTCCTCTAGGCCAGATTGCCAGGGGTTTATGGTTTATTTTGCCTTGTAACTTGCACATGAAATAAAAAGAACCACAACACAAGGAATAGCGTGACGTGTCATCTGTACCAGTTTCCGCGTGTTACATATAGATGTACGGTCTGGAACTTTCATGGTTCATCCTGTCAAATATTTCTTTGGTTTTATATGCTTTTCCTTTTCTTTGGAACCACTTTATTTTGACATTTTGAGCTTGGAAAATAAAATATTTAAAATCAACTCTTATCGACCTCTATCACTTTGGCAGTGACTATTCTAACATGGAGAAAGTGGGCCGTATAGACGTAGCGAGGGGTCTACGTACGTACGTAGAGATTTGGGGGTCCTATACGTGGCCCTCCGCGGCCAGTGGCCCGAGCGCACTGAGCTCATAACATCAAGCTACCTGACCCCCGCGTAGCCTAATTTTCCTAGTGGAGAAAATTTGGACATGCACAATTTTTTGTCTGCGATGATTTGTCGCGGCTACCGAGTGGCATGTGCATGAAGGGGCGGATCCAGCCGGCGGCAAAGGGGGTGTAAGTAACACTATTTTTTTGGCGGGGGCAAACTATTTAGCGACGAATCAGCCAGTCGGTGAATAAGCGGGGGAGGGGTAAAGTTAACTCAAGTTACTTTATATAAGCCTTTAAATTTTGATGAAAAATGGATGATATCTATATTTTGGTTCCCAAATGTTTTTTGTTTGTCTGAGCAATATTTGGATGTTATCATTATACATGTATAGTTCCTTTCATTGGTATGATGTTTTCAATGTTTTAAATTCTGTAAATTCATTTGTAATTTGGCCTTTGGCTACAATGAGTGAATAAAATAGCTTGAATTAAATTTGAAAATGTGATAGACGTATGCATTAAATTTGGTTACATTTCGAAAATGGTCTATTATGATAAGCTCGTTTATTATATAAAGGTTGTTCATAATTTGTCGTCTGTATTTACCATCTTTCAGTTTCGCCTTGATCTTACCTCTTGCTTCTCCCATTGACGCCGAATGTACTTCATAATTATAATTATACATGACTGGGTATGCTAAAAAAATATGCATTTAATGCAGTTGATTCTTATGCAATACAGAATATGCCTACCCGACACTGAAACGCGCTGTATTTTGAGAGTAATAAGAATGTTAGTCATACCATGCAGTGACACCACCACCATGCAGTCTCAATCGAATAAAAGAGAAGGAATGAATGGGGTTTAAGTGACAGGCAACGTATAATAAGGAAATTACAACCTCTGATTCCACTTCAGATAGATGATGCAGGGGGGGGGGATGTGCGAAGATGCGATCGCCCCTTTCTTCTTTGATCTTTTCTTTCTCTTTTTTTCCGAGTTAGAGAATATTGGATGTGTCCCTGTTACAAGTATGGTTGCATGAAGAGAGATCTCTGTCCATGCCCAGTACTAACATTTTGATGAATGAAAACCCCGGATGAAAACCCCCCCAACACACACACAACACAAATGTCACATGCACGCACCCTTCCCTCACTATCGGTCGATATCCTACCACTATAGGCAAAACAGCAGTTATTTATCTTGATACACAAAGATGGCAAAGATCTGGAGCTTTTTAAAAATTACAGACCGATTTCGTTGCTAAACGTAGATTATAAAATCCTATCTAAGATACTTTCAAAGAGAATACAAGAAGTTTTACCTGAAATTGTTGGTTTTGATCAGTTGGGATATGTTAAGGATAGGAACATTGGATAGGCAATACGAATAATAGACGACATGATCTTTCATATTTCTTTTTACAGAGAACAAGCTTTTTTGGTAGCCATTGATTTTGAAAAAGCATTTGATTCTGTTTCACATTTGTTTTTTATATAAGGTTTTACAATCATTGAATTTTGGACCAAGGTTTTGTAAATGGGTTAATATTTTTTTGTACTAAGGCAGAAAGTTGTGTTATAAATGGATACACATCAACGGGTTATTTCGAGGTTGAAAGAGGAGTAAGGCAGGGAGATCCCCTCTCTCCATATTTATTTGTTCTGTGTATTGAAATTTTAGCTCATATGATAAGAAATAATCATCAGATAAAAGGAATCAGTTTTGGAAATACCGAAATAAAGCAAGTTCTGTACGCAGACGATTTAACGCTTTTCATTAAAGATTCAAATTCATTTAAGGAAATTAAACATATTTTTGAATGTTTTTATAAAATATCAGGCTTCAAGTTAAACAAGGACAAGACATTCATTTTGCCCTTAGGTCCACAATTATCCACTCATACATTTCCGTTTGGGAAGCAAGTTGACATTGTTAAAATATTAGGAATTTATTTTTCAATACACGAAGATATCAAAGAACAAATGAATTATAAAGATATATTGAGCAAGATTAAAACACTTTTTACGTGGTGGAAGCAGCGTGATTTAACATTAATGGGGAAAATTCAATTAATGAAAGTATATGGCTATTCAAAAATTATATATTTATCATCATTGATGCCAGCTCCAGAATGGGTGTATGTACTATAATAAAAAGATTCTGGGAAAAATGTGCTGATAAACTCAATTTACCAATTTTAAAGAAACTGTCTTGGAAGGAAATTCATAAAAAAATTGGAATAAATGGGAGTAATATGAAAACGGAGCAATTACTAAACCACATTCTGATTTTGATTAAATTGATGATTTTCAATAGTAGAGAGAAGGGGAAGCCTCCAAATGTAAATGAAGTAAAAGATAAATTTCTCGAAAATAGGAAAGAGGAAAAAAAACTTGCAATGGAGAGGGATACTCTTTCAATTCACTTTAAAAAATAGGAGACCTTGGAAAGTTTTGTGTAATATAAATTAACTTTAAAAAAAGCAACTTCCCAGCCCTCTATCCCAGCAGTATTTCTTTATTTTATGTTTATATTTGTTTGTTTGTTGTTGTTGTAGTTTTTTTGTTTTTTTTTGGTTTGTTTGTTTGTTTGTTTGTTTGTTGTTTTTTTTTTTTGGGGGGGGGGTTGTTTTTGGATGTTTTTAAAATCTTTATCTCTCTTTTGGGGGGAGGTTTTTTCTCTTTTCAGAGGTAGTAGCCCAGGGGCGGATCCAGCCGGTGGCAATGGAGGGGGCCTAAAAAGGGGCCCACTTCGTGCGAAAATTCGAAAATCGTGCCGGCCGGCCGGGGGGGTAGTGAGCACATTTTTTTTTTTGGCACCCGAAAATTTTTTTCTCCATACGGGAAGGTTTTTTTTTCACCCACCGCCACCCCCCCCCTTGGGCGCTAGGGGTAGTGAGCACAATTTTTTTCTCCCTACGGGAAGGGTTAATTTTGTTTTCCACCGCCACCCCCCCCTTGGGCGCCAGGAGAGGGGCCCATCTTCTTTTTTTTTTTTTAAAGGGTGTTTTTACCGGGTTTTTTTTGCTAGGGGAGGGGGCCCGGGCCCCCCGGGCCCTCCTGGATCCGCCATTGTAGTAGCTATGGTGTATATTTTTTATTTTTATTTTTTAAACAATATTTTGACAGACTGTAATATTTCATGTACAAGCATTTATTTATTTTTGTTTAATTCAACAGATAAAGTATTGTTTTTTCACAAAATGAAGTCATGAAATGACTAAGTATTTTATCATTATCATTAATTATCACTATTATTGTTTTAAACGAATAAGGAAATGTATGAAAGACTTGTTTTGTTTAGCAATTGATGTTAAGAATTATACTTTTGAATTGTATTTTGATTATTCTGAGTATGATGTAAATTGCATTATTTCGTTTATATGTACTGCCTCTGGTATTGAGGAAATACACAGTATAAATACACAAAAAATACCCCCTCCCCTTGGAAACTCAACTTAAAGTTCGCCCCCTCTTTTATAAAATGCTAGATCCACCCCAATAACACAGTGCCCCTCTTAGATTGCGCCCTATGTTTTTCGTTTTGCTAGGCCTTATTGTGTTGTGATTTCTACACAGCATCACACCGCGCGTACCAAAGACGTGTGTGTGATGTGTGTGATTGGGTTTTTACAGACGTGTATCAATCAGATATGATTATTTACGTCTGGGGACCGACCTTTAACGTCACCATCCGAAAGACGTGACTCAGTTTCGAACCTGCGTCCTCGGCTGAATCAGTTTGTAACTTCCACTGTTAGCTGGGTTACAGGCGCACGCCACAACGCCTAGTCAAGACGTTTAAGTACGACCTTTAAATACCCGCACCTACAGACATATGCCATGCGTTTTAATTAATTCGTTGTTTTATCTTATGTGTTGTTGCACATACTGCATAAAGCGAAGTACTTATATAATCTTGTTAGCTCAAATAAATAATTTTTTCAAATGAAATTTTGTGATGTAGATACTCTTAGTTTTTCATAGGTATTTATTTATGTTTTATTTTCACGCTAAATTTATCCTGTTCTTATTCGGTAAATTTAAGGGAGTCTGAACTTAGGCTATACTTATGGTGTAGCGTATAGCGCGCGCTTTCTTTTTCACGTGAAAACATTTGAAAACATGGCAGCACCGACGTTGAATCCACCGGTTCCGGAAAACGGGAAAAATGCTGATATGTACAAGTACAGGTCTCCTTTGGTTTCCCGGTATGCAAGCCCTGAGATGGCCTACAACTTCAGTGAAGTGAAGAAGTTTTCAACCTGGAGAAAGTTATGGTTATGGCTTGCTAAAGGACAACAGGTAATGCATTCACAATAATGGTTATTATAATATTACTAGCGGACACCCGTCCTCAATTGCCCCGCCACGTCGGGCGAAGCCGCTGTGGGGTCCCGCTGGTCCTTCATATCAGTACCGTGGTTTCGCCTAGCCTGGCTCGAGCTCGAGCAAGCACTAGGCCTAGACCCTCTATGGCTATGCATATATTAGACCGAAAATTTCTGTCTCTTTCGTTTGTTAGCCTCTGATTTGGGTAGGGTCGGCTCCTCTCTTTAGAGACAGAAGCCGACCATAGGCGCTCCTGTTCAAATTTACATTTTGGCCATTTATGTCCAAAACTCTTTGCCCAAAATACTACATTTTAGTTTACCCGATGCATATCCGAGCCGACCCTACCCAAATGGCAAATCAGAGGCTAACGGTCTATGCATATTTATGCACTAACAGTAACAAAGTACAATTGAATCGGTAGACCTATAAATTATAATGTAAATTAAAATAGCTCTAGACCTAGATCTAATAAGTATAGGCCTAGTAATTCTAAGACTAAGTTCTGATAGCCTACTACTACTAGTACTAAGTAATATGCCTAGACTAGTCTAGACAGAAATAACCGTCTGGTATGGGTCATTCTTTAATATAAAACTGTCATTTGTTGACATTCCCCATACACAGACGGTACCCCATACGGCTCGCACCACGGGGAGAGATTGAGCCGATTGTGGCCCTCTTTGGTCCAAAAAACTTTCTCCCACGATTTTCTTTATTTAGACCCTAGATCTAATTTTCTGATATATAAATCAGATACCGGTACTAATATACTAGAAGTCTATGTCTATTTTTCTCCTATGTATGATGGTGTGACCAAAGTTCGCGCGTGACCAAAGTTCGCTTTCTCAAAAAATCGGTAAGATTTCAAAAATCTGATATCACCAATGGAAAGAGGATCATAAAATTACCCAGAAACGAAATTTTCTTTGGAATTGGGTGCGAAATTGTGAAAATATTGACAAAAGATCGGCAAATTTTGCAGTCATTTGCATCCGTTCGACAAATTATCAACTTACCGAGAAGGGTTTGGAAATCTTCATTTTGAGAGCAGATATCCTCAAAATTGTAAGTAAAGAGTGGTACCAACTGATTGTATGATATCTTGCCTTGCAAATTATGAAATCATCTTATTTTTGATGTATCGCATTTTTGTATAAATCAGCTGTAAACCCCCGTGCGTGAACTTAGGTCTCGTTGTTTTTAAGACTTTTTTAGATGCAGCGCGCACGATCGGACATCGAATTTTTAGATCGCGATATCTCCGAAATCCTTCGACGATAAATTTTCTAGTTGACCCAATTTGTAGTAAAAAAACTTTGCCGTTCGTTTGGTAATAATTGAAATAAACAAATTTGTGTAGAATCTGAGAAATCATAGATCGAATACCACATTTTGTGATATGTTCTAAAATGTCCGCGAACTTTGGTCACCCCTTCATACAGTTATCAATTTTTTTATGACTTATTTCTAAATGCGAAAGTTACGGACTTACGTACAGTATATGAATTATCCAATTTTTATCTCAGAACCAAGGAAACGGTACGTTCATGCATTCGAACTGGTAATCTATGACATGACCCGCCCGATATATTTCCGGGTCAACCGACCAAAACAAGCCCAATGGCCAATCAGAGCACGTGTTTGATATTGGGCTTATGAATATTCAAACATCACCGGCTCAAGCCGGGCTGACTCATACGTAGCCATTGGACGTTCGAAAAGAAAAATGAATATTCATCAACTTAAACCAAGATGGCTGACAACAAATCTTGTTGACTACAAGACTTTCTCGGATTAATCATTAATATAGGATCTAAATGAGCAAGCTATCGTAAGTCAAAGTAGATATTTCTGTGTTATTTTTAATTTTTAAAAGATTCAGTGTAAAATTGCAGCCAAAGTGGATATATGAAGACGTAAAGAGTGAAAAACTTGTTGCATATCTCATTCATCGCGGTCCGGCCGAACTGAACCATTCGTTCCCCACACTACCCCATTGATGTACTTCAGTCTATGTATAGAGGCGGTCAGAGGAGCCAGATGCAATCTCAGCGGAACAACCGTCGATATCAGAGACTGAAGCTTTCGGTCTAAGACTAGTCTAGACTAGTATCTTATTCTTACAAGAATGGATTTTCATGATCAAATTTCATATTTACCAAACTTGCAATGATTTATGAAACATGAAACATTAAAGAGAAGGTTGAGTTCTGGGAAGAGGTGAAAAATAATTTGTGAGCGTTATTGCATTATGCAAGTGTGGAAGAACATCACAGAAAAAATGTTCCCTGAAAAGCATGGCTCTTCAAATGCCTTAATATTCTAAATATGGCATGTAACATCATAAAAATCGGGACGGATTTTTATGCCACATGTTCGTGTAGTCCCATATATATCTTTCTGTGTACAGTGCTTGTAACTTTACCAAGACTGGGCCAAATTTTTTATCATTTTGATGATTCCAGAACCTTGCAGTACACACCAATACTTATTTGCTAGATGGTCAACCTGTTCTGATCGATTCCACAATGTTTCTTTTACAATGCAATCGCATGACCAGAACTCAACTTTATCCTTAAGGGGAGGCGAGTTGGCTCAGTCGGTAAAGCGTCTGCCTGTCGAACCAAAGATCCCGGGTTTGAATCCCACCCAGGCGGATGACTGAAGCCTGCGTTGTGTGTTAATGTGCCCCTTCCCTTGTTCATAGACGCAGGCTATGTTAAGTGGAAAACACTCCGTCCCTCGGATAGGACGTTAAATGGAGGCCCCGTGTAGAGAAGAGTCTCTACCTTTGCACGTTAAGAACCCACTGCACTATTCGTATAAGAGTAGGGGGAAACCCCGGTGTAGTGGTCCACCTGCACACACCCCAGTATAGTACGATAATACTCTGTAAAGAGGTATGTACTCAAAATGGAAGAAGAAGAAGATCAATATTCAAATTTCATGGTGATTTGGTGATTTATGAAATTTGAAGTATTGGTCATGAAGTTATTGATATCACCAAGGCTAGACAGAAATAATTGTCTGGTTTGTGGAATTCATTAATAATTAAAACTGACATTTGTTAACCTTCCCCATATAGCTCTAGGCTACTCTAGAGTCTAGGCCTACTCTAGACTAGATAAAAGGCACACATAGCATAGGCCTACATGTAGTTGCATCGCTATCCCGGCTGTGTATTAAAACCTGTTTTATTGATTTCAACATTTCAAACACCACTGTACAAAACTAAACTGATTTCACTCAAAATCGGTACTTTAGTGACAATTGATGACACCTAAATAGCAGTAAAATACAATTTTTTCAACTCACAGATGTTAGAAAGAATAATTTAAAAATTAAAATCGTGAGCCCACTGTCAAACTTGCTTACAGTTTTATCGGCATGATTGTGTGCAGTTGTGTGTTATAAGTGTATTAACTATTCATGTTAAAAATTGCTGCCTAATAGCACATGGTACAGCGCCAGAGGTCCATACGCAGTATTGACTCTCTATGCTTTGCTGGAGTGGATAAAAGGTACCCCTTGTTGCACGTAGAATGCATGCCAACCACAACGGGGGAATAATTGCTGAAAATTTGTCCCTGTGTTTTCTTTATCTTAACGGTCAGATTTAAAAAACAATGATTATCGGTAGAAAGAAATTGTCATATGCTTATACATGTAATTATAATATAACATTAAAAAATCAATGTAAATCATTGTAATACTATATATAATTGGACTTGCGTTCAGCTAATCTCTCCAGTTTAATGAAGCTACTGACTGCACGTGATGAGATCAGCAAACACGCACCAACTGCATTGTGTAACCTCACACTACCCAATGTGATGCACTTCAGTCTCTGTATAGAGGCGGTCAGTGGAGCCAGACATAGTCTCAGTGGAACAACTGTCGATCTCAGAGACTGAAGCTATCAGTCTACACCAAGGCATGCATTTGCAAGTTTGGCAAACAAAATCACAAATGTGAATTAATTACACATTCTGAACCTTGCACATGTCGTAAACTAACTTTGACGTTTACTGTCCAGAGCAGTCTTCTCATGCAACTGCATCTCATAACTCATTTACGGTAATATGAACTTGGTTTTCAAGTTTCAACCTATCTTTTTGGAAGCTAAAGTGTACTAAACACCAAATAAAAATTTTGTTCTGTATGTTATGGAGTTCCATTTTACGTTAATATGAGCTCCAAATATTACTTAAATTATAAAAAGAAATGGCAAGTTTGAATACACTCACAATTTACATTTATAAAGCGATTTATGAGTACACTAATCGATGCACCATCAGACTTACATGTAGGTTCCTTTGCAGGGTTTTATGGGTTTCATGTTATTCTTTGTATTCACACTCTTAATCGGTTAGCCTTTAAATTTTAGAATGACAGGTAAAAGTTTTAAGGTTGATTATAGTCTCACACAAATTATTTTTTACATGATTGGTACACACCAAACTTTTATCTCTGTAATGGGAATCGTATGTTGAGAGAACATGGCTATTATTCATTCTGGATTGTTTATCCTGCAGTAGATTGATTGTTTGAACCAGTAAAATGAAAAGTCATAAAAACTTGCTGGAAATCATCTTCGGTAATAACCACAACTCTCATTTACACATAGTGACCTATGTTAAGCTCAAGGTGTCGGGCCTACTTACCTTGATTTTCTTATCTTCCTATGCTCATTACTCAGCCCCCATACATTTTCTACCAAAATCATTTGGCATATACAATGTACGTATGTCATTTATTTGTAATCTTCAACATTTGGTGTAAGTTTTGTTGGATTCATTTCTGTGAGAATTTATTTTCTATCATTACCAGAACTCTAAGTTTATCTTAAACTTTAATCTTTTAAACCAGTTATCATTCATAAACTGATGTAATTTGATATTTTATTTTCACCAGACCCTTGGTCTTGATGTCAGCAATGAGCAGATCAAAGAGATGGAGGCCAACCTTGAGAACATTGATTTTGAGATGGCTGCTGCAGAAGAGAAGAAGAGACGTCATGATGTCATGGCTCATGTTTACACCTTTGCTCAGTGCTGTCCCAAGGCCGCCCCCATTATCCACCTTGGTGCAACATCTTGCTACGTAGGTGATAATACAGTGAGTAGTAAAATCAATAATTGTAGGACACATGCTCTGGCGACGATATCTCTGTGGTCATTTCCAGCAGTTTCCTTTTGCCTAACATATCAAACCCTATAGCCGGTTGTACAACACTTGCTTCTGCCTCAATTGATCAGCAATAACTTCCTACATAATTCCTAACTTCATCCTGAGACCCAACATTAAACCTAACTCTTGTTGTCAGCCTTAAGCAACCAACCCTGACTAATACCCCACATGAAAAGGACACAAGATGAAAGATTTAGTAAATTATTTAGAGTTGATTTGACCGTGTGACTTGGAGGTCCCTCCCAAAATGTTATGCATAGAATTAAACTCAGGCCGCCCAAGGGCTGAAAATATTCAATTACCGTTACAAAATAAAATATACAGAATACATACATATTATGTTAGAAATCAAGAAGTACCAATTATTATGTTGAAAAAAACCCACATATATAGTACATCAATCATAGAAAATGACACTGAATACATCCTCAAATATTACATTTAACATTTTAAAAGTTTAGTTTTATGTCATCAGAATTAAGAAGAAAAGGAGATAAAACTGATGACATAAAATTTTCTAGATAAAAATCAACATAATGCTAAAAAAAAGGAGAAAATAGATCCAAAATGTAGGAGTGATCTAAAAAGGCTGGCAGCAGCAAAAACAGCAACCTCTTGAAAAGAAAAATTACAATGTGCCACCTTGTATACAAACATGTGTCAGCATGGATTTCTTACAAAGGATAATACCTAGTACGTATTCTTGAATTATAATGCATTTTCTTTTGATATCAGATGTACTTGTGGAAGAATTGAGGGTTGCTTAGGGACTGCTCACTGTAAGGTGTGAATGAACAAGGAACTGTTTGTTGAAGACACACACAAATGTTCTGTGAAGTCACAAAATAAACACGCTAGACACAAGAAACTGGATAAGAAATAAATCTGTGTTAAAGTTTAAGGAAAAGAAGCAGGGATTAGAGAACTTAGTCTAAGGCCTAAAAAAAAAATTGTTGTATTGCCTTTTAGGTGCCAAAACATGGGTCGGTCGGTCGGAAAAGTTTTTTTTTTTTAAACTTTTTTTTTTGTTGCCCTCTGTGGGCCCATATTTTTTCAGTTTTGAATGTTTTTTTTTCTTTTTTCACGCCCTCTTTTGGCTGATATTTCTCAGTTTTTATTGCTTCAATACATGTGTTTCAGCGTCATCATTCCATTCATATCCTTTTCACCTCATAATAATCCATGGTTTGCAATTTTGTGTTGAGACAACACTCTGTGCTTCCCAGCTGACGAAGTTGGTTTTCAACACTGCGCATGCGCGGCATTTAATTCACGGGCGGACAGCACTGAATGACCACCAATTGAAAGACATGTTAATATCCACCCTTTGAGAGCTCGATTTGAGACTGTCAGGCAATATATCAACGGATTCCAAATTAATGAAAAAATTGTCTCGATGTATATGTCCTTTTATCTCGTCTTTACGTAAATTTTCAATGTTTTTTAGTGCCTTCAAAATGTTTCATGAATATAAAAGTGTTGTGAGCCTTTCCATAGAAAACTCTAAACAGCGACCGTCGCCCAAATCTCCCTGGTTTCTAGCTGGTGCAGTGCATGGTATAAACACGTACACGAGGCCGTGGTCTACTTGCATGTTTACGCTAGTAGGATTTTGAAACTAGGGCAGAAGACGAGTGAGAATTTAGGAATAATTTGATTTTATGCATTTATATCCCATTTAAACAAACAAAATAGTTTTTTTTTATTCATTAATAAAAAAAAATCTAAAAAAACGGTTAAAAAAAAAAACTTTTTAAAAATGCCGACCGTAGATTTTCAGATTTTTGGGTCGGTCGCAAAGGGCAATACAACAAGTTTTTATTTTAGGCCTAATGGATGATTTCAATAGGACAGTTCTAATACAGTATTATTATTTTGTATTTTGTAACCCATCGCCTAGGGGAACTGGGTCATTCCTGTATAATGTCGATGTGAATGAAAGAATACAGTAGTAAAAGGGTTAATTGGGACAAGATCTACATGTTGGTTGCCATATAATTTGCATTTGTATTTGCCATTTGCATTTGTATTTGCACCCTTAAACATCTTATGACCCTTTGATGACTTAGGAAAAGAATGCTGTTCATGAGATTTGGAAACTATGCTAACCTTAAAGGCATTGTTTAACAATGCAATATCTGTTATGCATGGCCCTACGTGTTATCAGCATCTGTGATATGGTGTAATATTGAAGCCCTAAAAAAATTGCGCTTCAAAATGATCATGAAGTGCCTCAAAAAAGTAAAAATCTTTGAGTGACTGGTTTTACCATACTCATTTTCCCCAATTGACTGTAGTGTTATAAAAAACGTTGGGAAAACAATTTTTGAAATTTCGAATTCCAATCATACATATCTTGATAATCAGACGGGCGATCGGCTTGTAAAGGTCATTTGATTCCTGACTGACCTAAAGGTTTGTAATAATGATTGCAGCACGAGCTAAATCCAGGATTTTGTTTAGAATCAGAGACAAAGATACCCAATCCCTTTATGCCTTGCTAAGCATGTGAACTCATCCAAACTTCCAAATAGTAAACTATCCGTCCTATCATTCCTTAAAAAGCAGGGTTGGCATATTTCCCGCTTCGGAGGCTTATTTCCCGGACGCCGGGAAATAAGCGGTATTTACCAGTATTTACCGCTTTTTACCGGTATTTTCCGCTTTTTACCGGTATTTTCCGCTTTTTACCGGTATTTTCCGCTTTTTACCGGGAAATACCGGGAAATATATTTTCCACTCACTTGTTCATAGGGATTGTCCAATTTTGAACATAATAACAATGGTGGTGATTATGGTTGCTCTGTGTGTGTACTATTTGTGTGTGTGTGTGCGTATGTAAATCCTTCTTTGTGGGGACATTTGTCCGCTCCACACCCACGCTGTGGGGATATGGTCCAAAGTGGGGATATCCCCACAATGAAAAACCGTCTAAAATCATAGAAAATGGCAAACAATTTATGTTAAAAGTGCCCTCTAGTGACCTATTGGGTATTTTTGTTTTTTGCCCATAATCAATGTGTAGGGTAATAACGAAGTGTATACGTGTGTATGAAATCCCCATTTTGGACCTGATCCCCACACTGTGGGTGTGGAACGGACAAATGTCCCCACAAAGAAGGATGTACATGTACATGTATGAAAATTCCCTCATTGTGGGGACATTTGTCATTACACATCCATATCCCCACTTTGGACCTTTTACCTGTATGGGTGTTTGGGTGTGTATACATGTAAATGTATGCAGTGTGGATTTTATAAATCTGTTTTTGTGTTTCTACTATGAGTGTTGTGCTGCTAATTATTTCAGAACAATATTTTCAGTTGTTGAGGCTAAAAACAAGTAAAATTATTAATAAATAGAGAATTAAAATCATATTTCCCTTTTTTTACATATTTACCGGACGCCCATCTTATTTACCGGACGGTATTTACCGGTATTTACCGCCGGTAATTACCGCCACCGGCATTTACCGCCCAACCCTGTTAAAAAGCCTTTTAAAATGCTCATACCTGTACAGCAATACATGTAAGGTTTCATGTGAAGCTTTTGATTTGTGCCGTTTTCTAACATTCAATCTTCCTTATTTTTGCAAGGACCTGATTGTGATGAAGGATGCATTGTCGATCCTGCTTCCTCGACTGGCACGTTGTATCCAGAGACTGGCTGTCTTCGCTGAGGAGCACAAATCTCTTCCCACACTTGGTTTTACACACTACCAGTAGGTATCTAACCATTGCCAAGCCACGAGCTGCAAAGTTTGCTCAATAACTCTTTCAGTGCCACAATGAGTGGCATAAATAATTTAAACAATCCCCAAATTTCTTCATATTGTTCCTTTTTTAAAAATTTTTTTTACTTAGTGGTAGCTAGTCTTTAAGAAATATAAAATGAGTTCAATAATTGTGAAGTAGGAATATGTTTTTACATTATGATGAAAATAGACAATAGACATTGTGATTTAATTTTTTTATCAGAACTCTTTATTTTGTATTTGTTCCCCTTTTTGTCATGTCAGTGCCACCATAACGTTAAAGTGATGTGCTTTGTCTAAACAATAATGCCTTTTTTTTTCCCCCTTCTGACATGGAATAGGTAGGTGTACATACATATACATAATGGAGCGGGTCTTTTTTAACTATGAAATTGAGAAACTCTACTCTTAATCGCTCCTGTGTATTGCTATAAAGAGAACATGTATGTAGAGGTCTATGATGGTCACCTTTTTCCCACAAAGTTTGAAAGGGAGGACTGTTTCCATTCCTTAGTGTACTCTTCATTTACACATAGCTTGGCAATAGTATTGATTTCTAGATTATGTCACCATTAACTCACACATATGACCCTTCTTTCAGACCAGCCCAGCTGACAACAGTAGGAAAGCGTGCTTGCCTATGGATCTCTGATCTCTGCATGGACCTTCGTAATCTGACCAGGGCTAAAGATGACCTCAGGTTTAGGGGCGTCAAAGGCACCACTGGGACACAGGCCAGTTTCCTAGCCTTGTTTGAAGGGAACGGTGAGAAAGTAGACATGCTGGATGCATTTGTCACCAATCAGGCTGGTTTCCCAAAGTAAGTAGCACTAATGGTCGTAGCGTAAGTTCATGAGGGTAGCAGTGTTCTCGTTACGGTGGGGGTTGGGTGGGGCCGCCCCGGGGGTCAGGATCTGCGTCCAGGACTGATGGTCAAAAGAGACCATGCCACCCAGCAGAGAACGTTCTCTAAATTAAGCTGAAATGTTGAAAACTTTATTTCTTCAATGAAAAGTATCTCTTTTTTAATGAAAAAGCACACTTAATAAGATAAAAACCTGTCAATTGTATCTGTGGCTTATTACCAGATAGTTTGTAAATCACCTGCAGCAGCCCGATATACAAAGGCAGTGCTAACATACATTGTACTGTTTCCAAGTTCCTGCGCTCACTGCACTTGCATTGCATGCTGTTGCACACACAGCTGATGCAATTGGAGGGTGGTGCCGATTATAAAATTATTTTACAAAATGAAAGTGATTAAGAGCACTGCATATTTGGCTATAAGCCGGTAAATAATGCACGGGCACCAGGAGTATTATTGTGTAGCGGACATGTGCGCTATATAAGAAGCCACCAATATTATCACTTTCTAATCATATTGAAGTACAAATCTTTTTTTTTTTTAAGAGCCAGAAGGATGTCAACTCTCTCAAATTGAATTATTCAAAGTCTTTGTGGCTCGAGATGATATATTAGTCTTCTGGTATTCATTTATTTCTTTTGCAGAAAATAAAAAATTTATGATGACATGGTTTTATTACAACTTTTCTTGTGTGCTATAGGTCCTATGTGGTGACTGGACAGACGTACAGTAGAAAGGTTGATGTAGATGTTTTATCTGCCCTGGCCAGCCTGGGAGCATCTGTCCACAAGGTAGGACCTTTGTAATCTGACCACAGCTTAAGAAGACCTCGGGTTTAGGGGCTTGAAAGGCACCACTGGGACAATTTTCTTGCCTTGTTTGAAGGGAACTGAATAATTGGACATTTATGGATGCATTTGTCACCAGGTCCATTCACTCGATTGTCATTCCTTGTTCATAAATGTTTTAATTTAATTATTGTACTCATCCGCTTTATTAGAAAACTAATGTTTCATGCTTACTCATCAGTTCTTTGAAGGGAAATTCTTCCAGATATCAGGTTGATTTGAATATTTCACAAAAATCTGAGACAATAGGTCTCGGGTAGTTGTGAACAATATGTTAAGTTAAGTATATTAAGAAAAATATTATTAGGTTTTGAAGTGTTGAAAAACCTTCTACACATTGGCAATGAATGATTCCCTTTATCAGGAATCCTCTATTTCTTCGTTTGTTTTAATGAAGGGGTTCATTTGATTCATAGAAAAGAATATTCAGTAACATGTTTTATAATGTACATTTTGGCAATGTATGATAAGATGAGAATATAAATGTTGAATATATTCTGGAAACACAATGGCTTTGTACAGAAAGCATGCAGCACCCATTGTCATCTACTACTTTGACTGCAATTTTTTAAAACCAATTTGTAGATCTGCACTGATATACGTCTACTAGCAAACCTGAAGGAAGTGGAGGAGCCGTTTGAGAAGGATCAGATTGGTTCCAGCGCCATGCCTTACAAACGTAACCCCATGAGAAGCGAGAGGTGCTGTTCCCTGGCTAGGCATCTCACAACGCTTGTCATGGATCCTCTGCAGACTCTCTCTGTTCAATGGTTTGAAAGAACACTGGATGATAGCGCTAACAGGTGAGATTACTGAAGAAGTTCATCTGATCAGTGACGTAACTTGAAAATTATTTCATTCTTCACAATTTGTAGAAAATTTACCTGTTTCGGTAAGCCTTTGCTTGCCGTGCTTCAAGATTCTTCAGACCTATATCGCAGCTGGTGCTGTTGCTCTTTCTCTAATGTATGATCCTACTCTGCCATTCTTTTCGTACTGCATCTGCAATAGCGCCATCTATGACATAGGTCTGAAGAAGCTTGCAGCCGAGTAAGTGAAAGCTTACTAAAACAGGTAATTTGTCGACTGATTGTGAAGAAAGAAATAATTTTCAACAGATGAGATTATTAACTCATCAACTTTAAATGCCATTGCTCATAGATGAGATAGTATGCCTATTATGCGCACTTTGCTGAGATTTTAGAACATAGCAGGAGTATGAGGAACTGTAGAAAACACCTGATTTAAAAAGAAAGAAAAGAAAAAAGGAAAGGAAACACTTCACCAGCATGAAGAGAAACACCTAAATCACATGTGCATGCTGTGTACGTGCATGTTAACAGGAGAGTTGGCCCTGTTGATAGCGCGTATTAGAGTGTCAGCCTGTCGAAACAGAGATGATGGTTCAACTCCAACACAGGTGGATGACTGAAGCCTGCGTTGTATTTTTGTGTGCCCCTTCCATGTTTCAAAGATGCAAGCTAGGTTACAGTGGAAAACACTCCACTTCTCGGATAGGACAGGACATAAAATGGAAGCCCTGTCTGGAGGAGAGTCACCACTTTTGCACTTTAACCCTATTCTAACTGGGCTATTTCAGACCAGGTTTTTACTGAGGGGGTCCCCCCTTAGATCTCAGCCGTTTCACAGCCGATCGCCGTGAAAAATTTGTCAAGTAAAGTGTATAGAATACTATGGTAATTTCAATTGTTTGACAAATTTACTCAATGCCATTGCTCATAGATGAGATATTATGCGCACTTTGCTGAGATTTTAGAACATAGCAGGAGTATGAGGAACTGTAGAAAACACCTGATTTAAAAAGAAAGAAAAGAAAAAAGGAAAGGAAACACTTCACCAGCATGAAGAGAAACACCTAAATCACATGTGCATGCTGTGTACGTGCATGTTAACAGGAGAGTTGGCCCTGTTGATAGCGCGTATTAGAGTGTCAGCCTGTCGAAACAGAGATGATGGTTCAACTCCAACACAGGCGGATGACTGAAGCCTGCATTGTATTTTTGTGTGCCCCTTCCATGTTTCAAAGATGCAAGCTAGGTTACAGTGGAAAACACTCCACTTCTCGGATAGGACAGGACATAAAATGGAAGCCCTGTCTGGAGGAGAGTCACCACTTTTGCACTTTAACCCTATTCTAACTGGGCTATTTCAGACCAGGTTTTTACTGAGGGGTCCCCTTAGATCTTAGCCGTTTCACAGCCGACCGCCGTGAAAAATTTGTCAAGTAAAGTGTATAGAATATTATGGTAATTTCAATTTTTTGACAAATTTACTCATTTGCATATTTATGGTAATTTATGCAAAGAAGGTCATAACATTCACATTTTTACCCATAAATCATATATTCTTCATATTTAAGCATTCTTTTTCACTACATATATTCGTTAGACCATGTGGAATAATAATACAACAAAAAAATTGAAAGAGCGAGGTTATTCCTTATGTTATCTCTTGTTTTGATAATTTCTTATGTATGTCATTGTTTTTTTAACTTATGTATTTTATTGTTTTTGTTGTTTTATTTCATTTCTAACTACAATTCAACTATTTTGACCCCAAAACAAACACCTAAACTTTAAACAAGACCAAATAACCAATGTTTTATCTCTTTTTAGGAAAAATGATATTAACATATGTTTTGTACACAAATCACAAAAATGAACGATTTTCGGGCCGACATGCAAAGACAGAAGGTCACGTGACTTTGTAACTATACGTCTGATTTAAAAAAAAAATTGTTTTAAAAGATGCGTAAGACTTGAAAGAAAAAAGTTGTGAAAGGAAAACTTTTTATCTGCCGCGGTTCCGGAGTAGTCGCTAAATCACTACGGGGGTCAAATTGGCCCCCAGTCAACATAGGGTTAAGAACCCTTTACACTTTTCAGAAAAGAAGAGGAAAACCCTGGAATAGTGGTCGAACTGCACACCCCAATCGGTTGAATAGGGAGGAGAGACCGCTTTTTTGGGGGCTTTTTCCCTCCAAGGTACAGATGACACCAAATACGTGATGGTGACATCGCAAAGACTGGCTTTAGTTCTACAAGAGTGAAATTCAAGATGAAAAACCACTTTGCCTGGGTGTATCAAAGGACCATGGAAAAAGAGCTTTAGAAATTGAATCATCATTACTCTATTAATTATAAATGTGCTCATTGTTTCCATGTACAGGAGGATATGTATAGCAGAAGCTTTCTTGACAGCGGACGTCTTACTCAGTACTCTTCAGAACATTTCAGAAGGAATGGTCGTCTACCTCAAGGTTAGAACAATACATGTATCTATTAATGCCCCATTTGCATCTCATGCAGTAAGACCACTTTAACAAAAATGTTGAACCAAAGTAAATTGCATTGAAAAAGTGCACTTCACATTTCTGTATGCTATCACTTTCAGGACAGGATTGACATGTTGATCTTAAAATTGGCAACAAAATTGTTATTCTCTAGTGCTACAAATTGTAGCATGAGTGTGAGTATGAGTAGGAACTTCATCAAAAAAGTTGAGCAATTAGCCAACTTTGATCGAGAAAATTTTTTTTTTTTTTTAACCTCTCAACGTATTGCCAATCAAAGGATTTGAAAGCTTATTTCCTTCTTGAAAAATCCTGGCATGAAATGCAATATGGTCATGCAAAAAAAATTGATGCAGTTTATGCAGACTCCCCTCCCCCCTTTCTAGACAGGCATCTGGTATAGGGCTTTGAATCGTAAATTGAGCCAAAACACAAAATGTAGAATGACTGTCTTGAAAGGGTTATTCCACACTGGTAAGTAACTCTAAGTTATATTTGACAATCTGTCTCTCTCTCCATCTCTTATTCCCTTATTTCTCCCTCAGTTTATCTGTAAGTATCTTCTTCTTTGGTTTCTTGCTCATGCCATGCCATGTTTCTTTTCCTTGTCTGCTACATGTACAGGATTATTGTCTTTCTCCTACACAATTTTAATATAAATGTCAGTTTTATCTAGACAGCCAAATTGTACCTCCCTCTATCTCTCTCTCTGCACCCCATCTCTCTCTCTCTCTCCTCCCCCTACCTCTCTCTCTCTCTTTCTCTATCTCACTCTCTCTGTCTATAACTCTCTCTCTCTCTCAGTCGTGCCCACCTCTTCTCTTCCATATGTATGCATCGATGATGAAAAGTCCTTTATCTTTCCTCAGGTGATAGAGCGTCATATACTCCAAGAGCTTCCCTTCATGGCAACTGAGAACATGATCGTAGCGATGGTGAAGGCAGGGGCAGCAGACAGGTAAGGACATGGCTAGTTTAGAGAGATCGTTTTGTCAGTGGTTGTGTCAGTCATTTGATGGAGTGGCAAGTAGTTCCCTCTGTTAAAGATTGTAGATGGGAGGGGACTATTATATGACCACAACCTGTGACCACACTCGAGTATGTGTGTCAAATCTCTCTCTCTCTCTCTCTCTCTCTCAATACACCACGGATAAGGATAATTGATATACTTGTATATGTCTGCATAGATCTGAATGTCAAGGATATCGTGGTTTGAATTTGTGTGGCCATATAATTAAATCAATCCAAAGTGTTATAGAAAGCAAGGTATTCAAGAAAGATAAACACCAACCAAAGTCTCATTCTTAAAATGAAATTTATTACAAATAATATTACCCCCGGTAGTACATGAAGAGAGAGGGGGAAAAAATGCACTAATCACACAGCTCCAAAAATGTAAAATACAACAAAATAAAAGTCCAGTGTGCTTTAAGAGGTTTAGAGGAAATATGCATTCTGGTTTTACCCCTCAAGTTTATCCACAATTTGTTCACAGGATTGCCATGAACACATCCGGACTCTGTCCCAAGAAGCTGCAGCAGTGGTCAAGCAAGAAGGTGGAGATAATGACCTGGTAGCCAGAGTCAGAGGGTCATCATACTTTGCACCTATTCATGACCAGTTGGACAAGCTACTTGACCCAACCACCTTTGTAGGCAGAGCTCCAGAACAGGTGAGTGTTATCCCCATACCCATTTCTCAAATTACAGATTTGTGAAATCTATTATCAGGATTTTTTTTTTTTTTAAACAATTTTATATTAATCCCTATTGTGCCAAGCCACAAATCCCCCCTGTACCAAGTTTATTTTGAGGCCTTTTCAGGTGGGCGATGGTACGATCAATAGCGCATGCGAAGCACAGTACAGTGAGCATGAACAATAACTGCTATTACGAATGCGAGCAAGCATGCATAAAGCAGTAAAGCAGTGGCTCACTCGCGTGAATTAAGCAGCCAATCGATAGCGCCCTCGCGTGTACAAATCACTATAATGGTAGCGTGCATGCGGCCTTGTGGCAGGATATGAGTTAATTGACCTTTTGTACGATTCAATCCTGCGAAGAAAAAAATCTGTGAGATTGTTTCTCTGCTGCAAATGTGAAATCTGTTACCATTAGACTTTTTTTTAAAACAATTTCTATTAATTGACCTTTTTGTATGATTTAATCGATGGTTTCTTTACTGCAAACTGGGCTATTTTATTCACTATAGTTGGAACAGGCTTGGCTTGTGGTCTCAATAGAAAGGAAGCATAGAAGAAAAAGATTTTCTTTGATTGTGCCTCAATTTGCATGAGCTCGATCTTTCAAAGTTTAGAAAACGCATGTACATGTAGTGTGAAGACTACAGAGATGTACATTTTGTTTGTGGGGCTGTTAGGGATATCATAACGAACATAAAGAACATCATAGTCAGATTCTCTGACCCCGAAAACCCCATAAATATATAAACTTTTATCATACTAGCCCATTTCCTTTCGTAACTACACTTGACCTGTAACTCAGATGGCGGCCATTTTGGATTTGACCAATCTGACCAGTATGACAGCCACAAGGAGACCTCAAATCACTAAAAGAACATCATAGTCAGATTCTCTGACCCCGAAAACCCCATAAGTATATAAACTATTATCATACTAGCCCTTTTCCTTTTGGAACTACGCTTGACCTTTAACTCAGATGGCGGCCATTTTGGATTTGACCAATATGACCAGTATGGCAGCCACAAGGAGACCTCAAATCACTAAAAGAACATCATAGTCAGATTCTCTGACCCCGAAAACCCCATAAATATATAAACTTTTATCATACTAGCCCATTTCCTTTCGTAACTACACTTGACCTGTAACTCAGATGGCGGCCATTTTGGATTTGACCAATCTGACCAGTATGACAGCCCCAAGGAGACCTCAAATCGATGAAAGAACATTATAATCAGATTCCCCGACCCCCAAAACCCCATAAATATACAAACTATTATCATACTAGCCCTTGTCCTTTTGGAACTACGCTTGACCTTTAACTCAGAAGGCGGCCATTTTGGATTTGCCCAATATGGCGGTCCCAGAGGGCGCCCTTTGGTGCCCGGCAGAAATCGTAATAGTATGGTATAAGCTACCTCTGGGCGAAATTTGGTGCTCTCAGAAGAATCTGCACCAAACAACCCCTTTTTAGCCCTAACAGCCCCCACTATTGTGAGCACTTCGCTTTGATGGATTCTTTTTCTCTTGTTGCTGACATGAAGATAAAGACCTCTACGACTTCTGGTATTCAAAAGGTTAAAATGTTAAAAATTTGGCTCTATTTGTAGTGCATTTTTCCTAGTTTTTTTCTCTCCTCCGAACGAGTTGTCAAATTTGGGGTGTGGCCTTTCCGCGCGAGAATACAATATCCACTTTCTTGATTTGTTATGTTTAATTTTCTCTGGTGAGATGTACATCCTAAGCACCATACCATCACATGTTCAGGTCTGATAGAACTGTACCATTGCTGAGGAATTTCCTATCCCCTCTTTGCTTATCCTCTTACATAAGTGAAAGAGGGTTCATTGTTGCTGTTGTTGCTGCCTCTTATTTTGCAATCTGGTTCATTTGACTGAATGTTTCAGACTAATGTAGCCTTATCAAGGTAGTATGGGCTATGCCTCAGCCCTCCAGGAAACATGCTTGATGCAGGTCTCCATGCCACTAGCGTATTTTTAATCTAACTTCTCTTTCATACAAAGTATGTAATGACTAGTCCAAATGGACTATTTGTAATTGAATGGAAATGCTGGTAATGAGTAAAATTTGGCAAACATCCATTGTGTTCGTTCAGTGACCTCATCCTGACTTTACTTTTTTTTTCTTTCCTTTTGTTTTCTTTCCTTTTTCAGGTTACCAATTTCCTAGAGGCTGAAGTTCAACCAGCTCTCAAGCCCTTCGCAAGCTTTCTGGATGGAATATCAGAGCTTTCATTGTAAAGACTGCATGACATTATTATTACATGTATCATTGTCAAATCTCTTAAGTAGTCACAATTTACCTTCAGTTGAATACATTCACTCCAATACATTCATTCTAACCTAACTTGGTTAAATGTATTGATACATTGTACATGTAAGACAGACAAGATGTGCATTTGTTTGTAGGATTTGTGGTTCCCCTGTAGGATTTTTTTGTTTGTGGCAAGACTTGAATAGGAAGAGTGGTGTGGCCTGAAATAAAGACATACAGTTGCAAGTGCAGGTACATATGTATATTGTGGATGTATATGGCAGTTTTGGTAAGGGGTCATGAATTAGGTTCCAATGAACATATTGGAAGCTTGTGATCCTACAATATGATCGTTGTCGCGGTTGAAATCGAGTCTAAAGTGATGAAATTGTGAATACCGGTAATAAAGTCTTTATGTTTTATAGCTCCCTCTCAAGATTGATATTACTTTAGCTTCAAAACAATGTTTCTTGACTAAATTCGACCGATTTTCTATTCCCGTTTAAAAATTATATATCAGAACTGCATGTTCCGAGTTTTTCATGGTCACAGCTACCATTGTATGGCCGTATAGGGTATTTGAAATTTATCAGGAGCACCGATTTTAATTTCTCGAAATCCTTAGCGTTTTAGAACCCATTTTTGTCTCGCCTGCGCCGCTTTTCCGGTGACAGCGGCGACGGCGGCGACGGCGGCGACGGCGACGGCGTCAACATCAAAAACTTAACCTGAGGTTAAGTTTTTGAATTGTTAATATAATTTTGAAAGTATAAGGTCCTATTAAATGAAACTTGGACTAAAGGGTTATCAAGTATCCCCAATCATGTGAGGAAAATTTCAGGTCACAAAGTCAAGGTCAAAGGTCATTTCAGGTCAACAAACTTAGACTATGTTGTGGCATCATCATCAAAAACTTAACCTGAGGTTAAGTTTTTGAATTTGTAATATAATTTTGAAAGTATAAGTTCTTATTCAATGAAACTTAGACTAAAGGGTTATCAAGTATCCCCAATCATGTGAGTAGAATTTCAGCCCACTAGGTCAAGGTCAAAGGTCATTTCAGGTCAACAAACTTAACTATGTTGTGGCATCAGGCTAAGATTTTTTTAATTGTTATCATAATTTTGAAAGTATACATTCCTATTCCATGAAACTTGAACATAAGGGTTATCAAGTATCACCAATCATGTGACACAAATTCCAGGTCACAAAGTCAAGGTCAAAGGTCATTTTAGGTCAGTAGACTTGGATTATGTTCTCAAAATTTAATATGAGAATTAATAAATAAATTGTTGTTATTTGTTCATATTTCATGAAAGTAAATATTCAAATCATTCAAGTACTTTCCCATGAATATTCTAATAGTAATTTTAGTATTCGATCCCAGGCCTAGTATGTACATGATCAGTTACAGCTAGGTGACAATATTGATGTTTCGATAATATATATTGGAGTATTTCTCATAATAATGTTCTCATTATGCTAATGAGACGTGATGTGATGTAGATGGGCTCTACCTTCCAATTGTTTTTACACAAAATGCTGAAAAATCCTCTTTTCTTAAAAAGTTTATTAGATATAACTTTATTTGTAAATTACTGACAAGCATTGAAACATTTATATTCTTACCCATACACTAAATCTCATTATATTGTATCAATATATCATTATATCAATATTCACTTCAAAATGCTTATTATATTCAGAGGATTTAATTTTCGGGGGTCTGCAAATGGGCCACCCTGCCTATAAAAATAATGTCCCAACCTCAATTTTTCATCATATCGAATTGCGTAATGCAGGCGAGACCGCCGAGAGCGTTTCACTTGTTTTCAAAGTTGCTTATTCTACCACTAGGTTTCACAATGGTAATGCAAATTTTAAATTTCATAATCCAATCCTATTGAAATATTACCAAACTTTGTATTCCCTTTAATTTTTTTAAAAATTTAATTTAATTTTCTTTGTTTGTTTTGTTTGTTTGTTTTTTTCAGGGGGTGGGGTGCACTACATTAAAGGCATGTTAGTGAATGACTATAGTTGTGCATAGTTTTTGATTACTAATGGGTTTATGTGATATTCTTATGACATGTGGGTTTGAGACCATGGCTGAATACTATCAAGCCTACGTTACGTTATTTTCGTACATATAACAGTACTATTCTTATGGCTCTGTATCTACATCGTATGTGCGAATTCAGTCGATTTTGTGAAGACCTTCGCATCCAAGCATCAATAGTTTCCTAATGGAGGAGACTTGGTGTAGTGGTTCTTTCACTTGACCTCTCAATCCAAGGGTTGAGGGTTTGAATCCCTGCAGGCCCTTATGTCATTTGGCAAGACATTAATGCACATGCACCACTCTTCACCCAGGTATTAAATGTGTTTCCGGTAGGAAGCGAAAGTCCCCCATGGAGTGGAGAATGTGCATACAATGTGTGAAGGCAAGCCTGAATCCGATGACCAGTCTTGGTTAAAATAATATCTCTGTAAAGCACTTGGAGACATCATTGGTGTAAAAAGCACGATATAAAACCAGATAATTATTATTATTATTTCCTATCTTTGTTGTTTTATGATACACTATCTCGTATCCACATTTTCTTGTCCATGCTTTCTTTAAAAACTATCAGAATGTCACTTGCTGAGAATCACTTTTTGTAATTCATAACTACTTTATACAAATACATGTATATGTGTGACTGCAATGTGAATGTCAATTAATGAATTCATCAAGTGTATTAGATGTTCGTCATAAAAGTATGAAGAAATAAATATACATTGAATGTGCCGAAAATTGACCATCAGTAATGATAATCATTCTTTTCCAGTATTTTACAAGCTCTTACTGTTTATAGTGTAATTGTTAATGCTGGTGGTGGTGCATGGATGTGCATTGAGGTGGTGGTATGTTGTGCTGGACAGTGCATAGAGACTGTGCAGGGTGGTGGTGAAGGTGCATGGTAGTGGTACATGGTGGTGGTACATTGTGGTGGTGCAGGGTGGTGGTGACAGTGCATGGTTATGGTACATTGTGATGGTGCACAACGACTGCATGGTGGTGATGACGGTGCATGGTGGTGGGGATGGTTCCTTTTTTCTTTGTTTTCCAATAGTCGGGGGCCAACCAACAATGAAGATGGATTTTTGTTGCTGTGATGACCCGGATGAGAACAGATGGGAAGTTGTGCTTACTCCACTAAAATCCGGTAATCCGCCAGACATCCAATGATTCACGAATTATTTATTTATTATTTTTTTATCTGTTGATAATCTGAAGGAAGTAAAAGACAAACTGACAAAAAAGTGATGCAACCAGGCTACTTTCACGATGAAGTCCGTGTATACAGCAAATCAAATTCTAAAGCTGTCGCCTGTCTCAAAGGCGTTATTGCTCTCAATAAGGGTCTGAAGATGGTAAACATATTCTCGAAAAGAAAAGAAAGAAGAAGAAAAAAAAGTATCTAGGATACGCAGGCGCGGATCCAGGATTTCTTAGGGGGGAGGCCCAAATTTGAAATTATGACCAACAGTGGCGTAATGAACTAAACGGTTTTTTTTGGGGGCAGACAAAAAAATCTGCATTACCCGACTCTTACATGCAGGCCCCGCTGAACTTTTTTCAAAGTGGGTGGGGAGGCTAAAGTATTTACGATCAGGTAGAGCGTAGCGTAAATTGGCGTGGGGTCTAGGGGCAAAGCCCCGGCGGGTCAAGGCGGAGCCCGGAAGCTCAGGGGGTATGGGCATTTAATTATGGTCATATGAGCATATTTTGATACCTTATTCATGACACTGCCAGGTCACTAATTGGCGTGGGGTCAAGGAGGCTGAGCCCCCCCCGAAACTCAGGGATTTGAGGCATTTTACAACGGTCAGATAAGCATGCAGGGGCCCACATTAGGCCCCCTGGTGGGGTCGAGGGGGCGGAGCCCCCGGAAGCTCAGGGGTTGTAGGCATTTAATTACGGTCAGATGAGCATCTAGGGGCCCGCCTTAGGGCCCTAGGTGGGGTCCAGGGGGCAGAGCCCCCGGAAGCTCAGTGGTTTTAGGCATTTAAATATGGTCAGATGAGCATATTTTATTTTGATACCTTATTTGTGACACTGGCACGTCACTAATTGGCATGGGGTCCAGGGGGCAGAGCCCCCGGAAGCTCAGGGGTATTAGGCATTTTATTACGGTCAGATGAACATATTTTTATACATTATTTGTGACACTGGCAGGTCACTAAATGGCGTGGGTTCTAAGGGCCGGAGCCCCGGAAGCTCAGGGGTTTTAGGCAATAAATTACTGTCAGATGAGCATATTTTGATACATTATTTGTGACACTGGCAGGACACTAATTGGTGTGGCGTGGAGGGGAAGGCAAGGGCCTTTCGCCCCCCCCCCCCCGATCCACACGTTGTTGGCGGGATTAATCGCAACTGATCTCCCCTTCTTTTCACACTTTTCTTTTCTTCTTCCTCTTTTTTGTTACATTTTAGCTCTCCTCTTTCCCTTTCCCTTCCTTCTCTCTTTTTTTTGGCGGGGGCGGGGGAGAGGCAAGGGCCTTTTGCCCCCCGATGCACAATTTATTGGCGGGAAAATTGTAACTGATATCCCCCTTCTTTTCTTTTCTTCTTCCTCTTTTTTCCCCTTCCCTTCATCTCCTCTTTTCCTTTTTTCTTTTCTTTCCCTTTCCTTTCCTCTCTCTTATTTTTTTGATGGGGCAACAGCCTGAGAGGCAAGGCCCTTTCGGCCCCCCCTTTCTTTTCTTCTTCTTCTTTCTTTCCCTCTCTCTCCTCTTTCCCTTTCCCTTCTTTTTCTTCTCTCTCTCTCTCTCTCTCTTTTTTTTTGGCGGGGGGGGGGCAAGGCTCCCCCCCTGGATCCGCGCCTGAGGATACGTACTGTGTCCCCGCGGCCGTACGACGGAATGTTATTGGAGAACAACACAGATATACCGAAATCAAGAAAACCAACTCATCCTTGAAACATGGTAGCCATGAGACCTCGTGATTTTGTATCGATCTACATTGTTTGGAACCGTTTCGTACGAACCGTCATTATGCTGACGTAGTACTGCGTCAGTGACTGACGCTTGGGTCTTTGGCGCGACTTGCGAGAGTGATATCGCACAAATTAAAGGATCATTGCAAAATGAACAATGCAAACACTAGCTGCATTGGATTACAGGTGCATGGGATAAGTTTCAAGTATAGGCTTTAGCCTATTAGCGCAGGTAATAACGCAATCGAAATGACGCCTCGTGTGCAACTGGCAGTTCATTTTGAAAGCCAGCGAGTAGCATCAAGCTCAAAGAAAGGACAATATATTTAAGGCGCCTTTGATCAATTCCAGTCGCTGTCATCACGCGTGCATCCTGCAACGCAGCCTAGTTTGCGTGAAAGCCGCGATTGTCCTAATCCCTCTATTCAAGCTACTCTTGGGGGAATCCCGCATGGAGAACGATTCCTTGCCAAACTTCTCCACCACAGAAAGCTATATCTTATAGGGATTTTAACTGATACCAGTTGAGCGCCCTCTGTTGCCAACATGTAAAAAAAGCGCTCAGTCTGCCCTGTGCTTTTAACTCTCACACTAGCTACGCAGGGGCCGCGAAACCGGGGGGCTGGGCCGCAGCCCCCCCCCCTTTTTTTTTAGTAGAGACGTTTCATAAAATCTCAAAAGAGGGGTTTATAGATTGTTCGCATGCTCAGCCCCCCCCCCACACACACTCTTTCAAGAACGCTCCACGGCCCCTGCTATGTAGGGTAACAATTCGGAACTTATCAAGAAAAAATATTGATCACACATTTATAGAAGTCATACATTCATGCCCTGTCTTCCTCTAATATGCTTCGCTTTGTTGTAGCTCCAATTGTCATGTTTTCGTTTCCAAACTTTAATATTTGTGTGGGGTTATCTTAACAAATATTTGACTTCTGGAACACTTTTAAACGTATGGGCCATACGTTTATGACTAATCATGAACAATTATTATTTATAGATGAATGACGCAAAATATAAGCTTTTTGAATGACAGCGCCGTAAAAATCCAACAATAACAACAGCAGCAGCAGCCTTCATATTTGTTTTCTCTTATCCCCAAGCGAGGTTTTCATTTCCATAATTTCAATACATATCTACATTAATTACTAAATGATTGAGTGAAAAATAACAGGCTAGAAATTAAAGTATATACAACAATTCTTCCAGCTTAGTATTATTTTCTTTGCTGACACATTCATACCTTTAACAAATCTTAGCAACGACTTGAAAAACAAAGCATGTGGGTAAATAACCGAACCATTGGCAATATTTTTAACGTAACATTTATTACCGAAGGAAAATGGATATTACATTTAGAGTTTAGAAATAAACAATATGAAATTATACAAAAGGAGTGATCGAGAGGGAGGAAAGAGAGAGGATGGCATCTCGGACGTTCAATGTTGACTTTGCCCGACCCCTCCGGCCTATATGGGCCAACGCCTCCCCTTTGTTCCTCGTCCCCTCCCCCTCTCTCTCTTATAAAGTCGCCGTTCACCCTATGGCTACGTTGCGTTCACATATTATGCGCCATATTAGTGACTGTGATATATTTTGAGCGACAGAATTGAAATTATATAACAAAAAAGTATTAAACAGGGAAACAAGAACAACAGTATGATATATTGCTAGTTAAAGATAAATGCAAGCGAAGGAAGATATATTTAGAGTTCAGAAAGAAACAGTATGAAATGAAACAATAGGAGTGATCGAGAGGGAGGAAAAGAAAGAGGATGACATCTCGGACATCCAATGTTGCATTTGCCCAACCCCGCCGGCCTATATTGAATGGATGTCACGAACAGTACACAGGTCAACGCTTACCCTTTGTTCCTCGACCCCCCCCCCCTTTCCCCTCTCCCTCTTTCTATTAAACTCGCCTTTCACGCTATGGATACGTTGCGTTCACATATTATGCGCCGTATTATGTTAGTGTTTGTGATAGATTTTGAGCGAAAGAATTGAAATTAGATTAAAAAAAAAGTATTAAACAGGGAATCAAGAACAACAATATCATATTGCTAGTTTAAAACCCCATTCTCACTCACTTTGCTGGACCGATCTACGCTAGACCGATCCACTGGACTGCTCCAGAGGTCCGTTTATGTTCACACTCATCGTAATGTTTACCCTGATGAGTCACGTTATTCCATAGCAACAGGAACGGCTCCTGTTGCTATAGCACGGGTCATGTTCGAGCGTAATCAATAAAGTCATGGTTTGTTTTGTTTCCATCACAAGATTACTATATATTTTTTATTATTATCTTTCCCTTTCTTATTCTTTATTTTTACTATTCTATCACCTTCTATGTCTATCTTTCCTTACGTTATTCTTTGTTTTTCCATCTTTCATCTCTTATGATATTCTGATTTTTTGTTCATTTTATAATTTGTTCTTTCTATCTTTCCTCATCTCATTCTTTGTTTGTTCCTTTTATCACATTTTCTTATGCAACCCTTTGTTTTTATCATTCTATCATTTTCTTCCAACAATTCCTTATGTTATTCTTTGTTTTTCCTTCTATCACCTTCTCTAATCTTATTCTTTGTTTTTATTATTATATTATTTTCTCTTCCTATCTTTCCTTACGATATCCTTTGTTTCTTCCTTCTATAACTTTTTTTCTTATTTTATTCTTTGTTTTCATCATTCTATCATTTTCTCGTTCCGTCTTTTTTAAAGTTATGTTCTTTGTTTTTCCTTCTATCACCTTCTCTAATCTTATTCTTTGTTTTTATCATTCTATCATTTTCTTCCAACCATTCCTTATGTTATTCTTTGTTTTTCCTTCTATCACCTTCTCTAATCTTATTCTTTGTTTTTATTATTCCATTATTTTCTCTTCCTATCTTTCCTTACGATATCCTTTGTTTCTTCCTTCTATAACCTTTTTCTTATGTTATTCTTTGTTTTCATCATTTTCTCCTTTTCTCGTTCCGTCTTTTCTTAAGTTATCCTTTGTTTCTTCATTCTATCACCTTTTCTCATGTCATCCTTTGTTTCTTCCTTCTATAACCTCTTCTTAGGTTATTCTTTGTTTCTTCCTTAATCTATAACCTTATCATATGTTATCATTTGTTTCTTCCTTCCTTAAAGGTACTATGTCCCATTGCAGGCCAAACAAATGAAAAGGTTAAATTCCAACGGCATTTGAAAGACAATACTAATTTAAAACTTCCCTAAAAAAGGGGGGGCTTGACAATATCTTTATGTGGGAAAATAACGACTATTAGTTGTCAAATCGACTTAGGAGCTATAGAGCCAGTAAGACAGTAATAGTCTGATTTTTCAGACCATTGTACCGAATGGTCGTACGTTTTATGCTGCGCAAAGATTCAATCAGTTTAATTTTGGCCATTACAAGAAGTGGGTTATTGATGTAGACAAATGCTCATGTACCCTTTACAGCTCATTTTATGTATGTTATTACCAAAGATGAAAAAATTCAGTCAGTCTCTCAATAGTGTCTGACAGTGAAGTCTAGCAAGTAAACAGGTTTCCTTGCATAATTTGAATATTAGGACACTGCTAACGTTTAAATTTCACAGATAGGACATACATGACATATTCATAATTCCTGCAAAGTTCTACAGAATTTGATGTTGGCTGCAAAAGGGACATAGTATCTTTAACCTTCCCTATGATTTCCTTTGTTTTTTTTTTATTCTATAACCTTATCTTATGTTATCCTTTGTTTGTTGCTTCTTTAACCGTTTCTCATATAATTCTTCGTTTCTTCCTTCTATAACCATTTCTTATGATATTCTTTGTTTTTATTATTCTATTATGTCTCTTCCTATCTTTCCTAACGCTATAATTTGTTTCCTCCTTCTATAATCTTTTTCTAATGTTATTCTTTGTTTTCATCGTTTTATCATTTTCTCGTAACGTCTTTTTAAAAGATATCCTTTGTTTCTTCCTTCAATAACCTTTCCTTATGTTATTCTTTGTTTCTTCCTTCTGTAACCTTTTCTGATGTTATTCTTTGTTTCTTCATTCTTTAACGTTCCCTATGTTATCCTTTGTTTCTTCATTCTATAACCTTTTCTTATGTTATTCTTTGTTTCTTCCTTCTATAAAGTTTCCTTATTTTATTCTATATTTATTCCTTCTACTACCTTTCCTTATGTTATCCTTTGTCTCTTCCTTCTATAACCTTTTCTCTTATGTTATTCTTTGTTTTATATTATTCTATTGTGTCTCTTCCTATCTTTCCTTACGATATCCTTTGTTTCTTCATTCTATAAACTTTTATTTTGTTATTCTTTATTTTTATCATTCTATAACTGTCTCATTCTGTCTTTTCTTAAGTTATTCATAGTTTCTTCCTTCTATCACCTTCTCTATAATCTTATTCTTTGTTTCTTCCTTCCTTAACTTTCCCTAGGTTATCCTTTGTTTCTTCCTTCTATAACCTTTTCTTTTGTTATTCTTTATTTTTATCATTCCATAACTGTCTCGTTCTGTCTTTTCTTAAGTTATTCATAGTTTCTTCCTTCTATCACCTTCTCTAATCTTATTCTTTGTTTTTATTCCATTATTTTCTCTTCCTATCTTTCCTTACGATATCCTTTGTTTCTTCATTCTATAACCTTTTTATAATGTTATCCTTTGTCTGTTGCTTCTATAACCTTTTTCTCATGTAATTCTTGGTTTCTTCCTTCTATAACCTTTTCTTATGTTATTCGTTGTTTCTTCGTTCTATAAGGTTTCCTTATTTTATTCTATATTTATTCCTTCTGCAACCTTTCCTTATGTTATCCTTTGTTTCTTCATTTTATAAGTTTTTCTTTTGTTATTCTTTATTTATATCATTCTATAACCTTTCTATACGTTATTTTTGTTCTATAACCTTTTCTTATGGTATCCTTTATTACTTCCTTCTATAACCTTTCCGTATGTTGTCCTTTTTTACTTCCTTCTATAACCTTTCCTTATGTTATTCTGTGTCTCTTCCTCCTATAACCTTTTCATATGTTATCCTTTGTTTAGGAAGAGATGAAAGAGTCCAAAGAAAAAAATAATATTACAACCTTCCATAAAATGCGTTTTGCCTCTTTGTGTTAAATAACAATGGAATAGCAATGGGGTGGAGGGGGGTATTTTAAAGAACACTATGAATATCAAGTCTCAAAACAAGAATTCATGAATAAAGTTTTGATATAATTTATTTTGCTTTCATATTTATATTTATACAATTCAGCCCATGCTGCGACCCAAATTTTGAATAAATACAAAATTATTATTATTATTATCATAAAAGACTGTTGTAAAAATTAGAGATGAATATAACAACATGTATATTATCATTGTTATTTCAACTTTTTATTTGTACACATGCACCGTTGTGGGGGTGTGTTCGTTATGTAGTAAACAAAACAGTAATCGCTATAAATCCTCGGCTTTTGACTTTGTCATTTGGCAAAATCTCATAAATAAACAATCAATCAACTTGCGGCCATTAAAGGGACTTGGTAACATTGTTCAGATGAGAGAAAATGGTGCTAAGGTAGTGACTTCAATGCTAGATGTATAATTAAAGATAATCTGAAAGTTTGAGTGAAAACGGACCATTATATTAGGGATAACAATTGGGAAAAACTGATCTGATCGCTTCGCGTTAATTCTCCCAACTATATCATTACAATTTAATTACATTTTAGGTGAATGTAAATCGTCGCAAAGCATTGAATTAGCTTTATATACCATTCCAGACATTCAAGTGTTGAAAGCTTTTAAAAGCCTGTTTTATGTCTTAGTTTCATGGAAAAACGGTTGAGAAAAATTCAAAAATGGTTAATGGTTGGGAGAATTTATTGTTAATCACTGTTAGAGGGTGTTGCACAGTGACGCCTTCAAAGAAAACCATCAATATCTTTGTGATTTGATAATTTTCTCAGGATTTTTTGCCTGTTAGAGGGTAAGTACAGTAGAAGGAATATATAATAAGTAACATTTCATACAAAAATTACACATTTTTTTCATCAACCTTCAACAATGTTACTGAGTCACTTTAAAGGGCAATCCAACCCTCCTAATAAGTTCGTTGGTATTAAAGATAGAGTTGAGTTCTGGTCATGCGATTGCATTGTGAAAGAAACGTTGTGGAATCGATCAGAAAAGGTTGATCATCTAGCATATAAGTATTGGTGTGTACTGCAAGGTTCTGGAATCATCAAAATGATAAGAAATTTGGCCCAGTCTTGGTAAAGTTACAAGCACTGTACACAGAAAGATGTATATGGGACTACACGAACATGTGGCATAAAAATCCGTCCCGATTTGTATGATGTTATATGCCATATTTAGAATATTAAGGCATTTGAAGAGCCATGCTATTCAGGGAACATGTTTTTTCTGATGTTCTTCCACACTTGTATAATAACAATGATAACGCTCACAAATTATTTTTCACCTCTTCCCAGAACTCAACCTTCTCTTTAAAGCTGAAAAATAAGATAACGAACATGGCGAAAGTTTGAACAAAATCGGACCAATAAAAAGGAAGTTATGATTGTTTTAGATATGAGACTACTAAGTCTATGCGAATCCCAAATTGGCAGTTTGGTAATTGGATTGTGATGTATAGTCGCGGATAACTCGTCCGTTTGTCGTGTACACAAATATAATTAATTTCTGTTTTGCTCCTAAGTGCCTTCTCTCTCGGAGCACTACTCAAGATATATTATGAATAGCATATTATTATAAGGTCCTGTAAAGAGAATACCAGTAGACCCTCCCGAGTCATAAATATTTGAAGAAAAAAAAATGAAATTTCTGTCATGTTGTGTGTTGGAACGCATGGGAAAGCTGTCCACCACTAGATCACAGAGACATTACCGATTCAGCCAATTTGATCAGCCCATACGTATAGTGATTGCATCTTTCAAAAATTCATAACTTTCTTATTTTGGGCTTGATTTCTTTCAAGCTTTCACCAGTCTACTTCTTTAATTTTTCTTCTTTCATCTAGAGTACAGTTAGCTATTACAAGGTTGGGCTTGAAAAATGATTTTTCAAAACGAATGACCTGATAGTCTTTTGATGAGAGAAGAAACTAATTACTTGTTGGATTTATAGACACAATTTTCACATCTACTAGAATTGCTGAACAGTGAATATTTTCGACGCGAATATGTATATTAATTTTGTCTTGCTTATTCAACTTTTTGAAATAACTTGTATTTTCACTATTTATCATTACGTGTATGTATCCATTATAATTTTAACCAATGAAGGAACCCATAGCTACATAACTCAATTAAACCAAACATTAAGTCAATCATTTTAACACGTTTAATGCATTGATATATTGATCTTTATTTCATTCATCATAAACAAATCATAACAAACATATAAAATACAGAACATAGTGTACAAGTTAAAGTGTACAAGTTAAAGAAAAATATTTACAATAGAATACAACAACAACATAAATGTCATATGAATGTGGAGACATCTAGGAAAGCCGAAGGCTTTATTGGTGCTGCCACCGAAACAGTAATACATTATAATATTGTTGTTTAAAGAGGTGATTAAAAAAAAAACAACAACAACAACTAATGCCTAAATAGAGGGGGAAAACAAAAACCTGACCGTGTACAGAATCAATGTTTATTTATATTGTTGGATTAAAATTGATTTACATCTCCTTTTAAAAACATTAATTGATGGACTAGATTTTTATATCATGAGGTATCATTGCATACCATTGCATACACATATCATTGCATACACATATCAACATAATCCATATCTTGCCACTTTTTCAGTTGAATTTCAATTTGCGTACATAATTCATTTTCTGTGCTATTATAGTGTTTTCATATCCAATTCCATAGCATTTTCATAAATTGTGTAGGCGTTATCGATATTTTCCCTGTAAAGACTATCATAAATACCATTCAATTGAGTAACTTTAATATATAATGCCACTGCAATCGGAAATAACATTTTGAATGTTATCTATAATTTGTATGATGTAAATTATATATTCAAAATATTCACACTTTGGCAGCATGGCAATATTTTCTTGTATATTGATTGATATATTGAGATTACAGATTGATTAATTAATTTGGATTTCCTTAGGTAGACCCTAGCTATCAAATGAAGATAAATTCGATCAGTTGAAAAGAAAACTACGTTATTCTAATATCTGCCCCCCCCCCTCGGGTAGGTACACCCTAGTTTGTCTTCAAAATAAATGTTTAAAAACCCATGCGATTCAGAACATTTATTTACCTACAAAACAATTCCAAGCGAGCGTTACGGAATGGCACAACAGATAATTTTCAATTTTATATATAGATTATCACTTACATTTATGATATAAATCTACAAATTAATGATAATATATAAACTCAAATGAAATACTTTCACAACAGCTGAATGTCCTAACATTCCTATCACTTACATTTACGAACAGCGTATTAAAAATACATTTTGTTATTTTCGAATACTATCAAGAACAGTAATGAGTATCATGCCGTATACTGCATTCTGTCAATACAGAGATGGTCCTTCAAAATAAAACGAAATTATTTACATGTATCATATGATACATCAATTAAAGGGATAGTTGAGTTCTGTTGCAGAGGGCGCTACACAAAATAATTTTGTTGTGAGATTATGAAAGACTGAGTGTCAAATTTGAAAGAAAATACAATTTAAATGTCAAAATCATCTTTGGTTGATCAAAATCGGTTCAGAGACGGCTGAAATATCCATAAATATAACGACTTCTAATATTTTTGGTGAGACACAAATTTTCGATAATTTTAACCAGCCGTTGGAAAAACACGAAACAGCGCCTTATACGTTTTATTCCAGCCAATGCCGATGTTGGCTTTTTGTTGGCTTTTTCGTGTTGGTTATAATACGCACAACTAGCCGGCCCGTGTATTGTTATTATTAATTAATTAATTAATTAACGTTCACCGTATTTTTTTTTTAAGTGGAGCTGGTTTGGTATGATCGTTTTGGCTAAATTTCACACATTTTGGGGTCTAAAATTACATTCATGGCAATTTTAGGTCCTAAAAGAGCACTAGAAATGTAGGAGCAATAACCATGCACTTTGAAAGCATTTGCGGTTTTAAACAAGAACTCAACTATCCCTTTAAAACAATCACACAGAAAATTTCTTAGACAACAGAAGAAATGTATCATAACCGTCGACCGATTGAACGGATTTTTATCTGAACCCCCTAAAACAAGTTCGGAAACACAAGTATTATCGATTATATCTCTCTGTGCATTCAAATAACCAAATCGCCCGGACCTTTTCAACATATTTTATTAACCTAGGCATGATGCTTCCGAAAGTTGAAGGCCAAACCTGTACAGTAGCGAATTTTGCCTGACATGTTACCATAGAGCGTACATTTTAATTTCAGATTCTTTATAATTTGGCATTTGTGGATGACCAGTTGGGAACAATTAACCCCACTGTCATTTACAAAAATCACACTCTTTTATATCAAAGAAAGAAGAGTGCTTTGCATAAACAATACCCGTGCTTACCAGTTCATTTTGCAATTATTTTTACATTTGGCCCTGCCCCTTATTCTGATGTACTGCTCACTCCATGGTAGCATAATCATAACAACTATGGTTGCATTTTTATGAAGAATAAACACTTGTTAATGATGATAATTGAAGCGATGATTATGCCATGATAAGTGAGTTAACCGATCCAACTTGAGTTTCAATTTTTTTTAAGGGTTTGTATAAATAAAACAAAGAAGTAAAAACAGAATTCCAAAGTGCGAACTTGCTTTACTAGTCTGAATCTTGTAAGCTTGATGAATTTATGGTGCACTTTGAAAAGGAGTTCTGACATCTCCCGATAACAAATCATGACCGATTTATAGTTGTTTTACGATCGTCCATCCGCTTTAGCGTCGAGTTTCTTATGGTCGCTGGTTAACATAGCTACTCTCTCCTCAAAGTACGTTTGCAGAGGAGGAAAGTCGGCTATATGAAACAAAAATAATATATATTTTCAATTGAATTGAAATCAAATTTAATTTCTTCTGACAAAATATTGCAAATTTATTTGACAATAAAAAAATCGTCATAGAGTAAACGTCCCAA
The DNA here is from genome assembly GCA_037976565.1 of Mesocentrotus franciscanus. Taxonomy (NCBI): domain Eukaryota; kingdom Metazoa; phylum Echinodermata; class Echinoidea; order Camarodonta; family Strongylocentrotidae; genus Mesocentrotus; species Mesocentrotus franciscanus. Next base: position 4,616,705 of record CP137673.1, read on the forward strand.
ATAAGAGGCAAGTACCCCCAAACTTGCCAAAGTGAAACTTGTGTAAAGACCGTCAGCAGAGAATAAAAAGTAGGTACTGCTAAAGCACCATTGTACACATTATCGCACGGTCAGACTTGGGAAATTTAGGATAGAAGTGGGAAAATCACTAACCGTAACCCTAAAGGAAAGAGACAGAGAGAGAGAGAGAAAAACAAAAAAGATATTGATGGCATTGGTATTTCAGTTAATGATGTAGAATATAAAGGGTAAGTTACAAAATCATTATTGTCATTTGCAGTAGCGCTACTGTCGATATAAGTTAAAGCGTTTTTCTGCCACAAGTGTATAGTTATGTACATTAAACTGTTACACCACAACAATTGGGCCTAATTGAAGAAAATACTAATTGTATACAATAATAACATTATTGAAAAGCGTAGGCCTAAGTCTCAACGCTTAATATCATTGATAAGTAGTTCATCTTTCAATGATGATGCTTGAATGCTATTTAAAACGTTTCTTTAATATTTTACATTATTCTCCGGAGCAGCGAAAAAATATATCCTTATTAATTATTTCCATATTTATTGTGACCATACAGAAAACAATAATGGCAAAGACAAACGAGCATGTTTGAGAAAAGAACCACCAAATCGCGATATCGTGACGGCATATTTTTTGTTATACTTCTGCATATTATTAGTAACGTTCTTTTGTTTGTGGACAGTGTGTACGTGAAGAAAATAACTCTATAAAACTTACCATTTTATTTTATTGTTCGGCATTATCTAAACCCCTTCTGCCGGTGTTGCTGCTGATGTTGATGCCCTATTTACGGTTCGTACTTGAACTTCTGGTGCACGTCTTGAACAACCGAAGACCGTCTTAAGACCATGCTGAAATTTGTGGTACTGAAACGTGTAGACGAATGGATTGATCCAGATGTTAATGAACGAAATACAGACTGTTACAAAGTAGAATTTTCCCGACAGATCAATGTCCACGCCGACGCAATAGAGAAGGTAGGTGAATTGGTTAGGTGCCCAGCATACGGCGTAACATAAGCTTAAAGACACCATGGTCTTGAGGACATTCTTGCGGGCCCGGTGTCTAAAATTAGAGGCCTGGTGAACAGAACTGTCTTCCTTGATGGGCCCCTCCCGCAGCTTCAGCCATATGCGGATGTAGAAGAAGAACATCACGGCAAAGGCAACCACAAATGATATCACAAACGTGTAGATACCCATGGCAGGCTGCAGGATGTTGTTGGGCCAGACGTACAGAATGCAGGTCTGGCTTTCCACCCGAGTTAAGGTTATCAGATAACTCATGTGGAGGAAGCCGCTGGTCCAGGGAATCAAGGAACAGCCGACCACCAGCTTGTAGTTGTTATGCCTTCGATATCGAATAGGGTAGAACACGGCGAAGTACCTCTCAAACGTCAGAATCATCACGTTAACAAGCGTTGATATCAGCAAGGACCAATATGGGAACTGGGAGTACCAGAACCCACATAGGAACTTCGCAAAAATAGGGCTATCTTTGGGCAAGGGCGGCTTGGGAACGACAAAAAACGCAAAGAGAAATACCGAGGACATGCCATCGATGAGCGATTGGTTTGCGATAAAGAGATTTGTCGTATCCTGGAGTTCTTTGACTTTTGCAATGACATAGAGGACCAGTCCATTGCCAATTACCCCGATGATACCAAAAGTGATGTAAACGATTAGGATGGGCAGCGGCAGAGAATTACCTGCTTCGCTCTCCTCTGTAACAGAACTGGTATTCATTTTCTTTTCTCTTTTCTGTATAAATATCTTTGATTAAGTTGTAACCAACTAAAAATTGGTGTCGGCAATCATTAACGCTGTTGGCAAATATCTGATTTAGGCAAGTTATATTCGATTAGAGGACTACCGCACATGTAGCAGAATGTCGGTCGTTGGACAACAAGCTCACGACCTAAATGATTTTCACTATCTCATCGCATCTACACCAATCTTGGATGAATGACAACTCGCCCCAGAAACTTAAGAGAGTGGCACTTTGTCAATTTAACGGAAAATCGATAAAGGGCGAACCTACAGATTTTCATCCAACACCTGCCATAAGAGGCCAATAGAGGGAGGAAAGGAGGGAGATATATATATATATATATATATATATATATAATATCTATAAACTATAGAGAGAGAGAGAGAGAGACGGACAGTGAAAGGCAGAGAGATAGAGAGGGGGAGGGAGAGACAGTGCGAGAGAGAGGGAGGGAGACAGAGAGCTAGACGGACAGAGAGAGAGAGAGAAGGGGAAGCAGGATGCTCTTTGCAATCTCATATACCTGCTTAAAACCAAAAAATCACTTCATCTTCAAAAATATTTTGTTACATAAGTAGGTTGACTGACAGGTAATATTTTTCTTCTTCTTTCAACTCTGACTACATAGACGCTCAAGTATGAACGCCTTTTGTTATAGACTGATATCTAAATATCGATTGGCTATTTGAATTCCAAAGACCAGCTATGGTGTTTGGGAATCTTCATAAAACAAGCGGAGATTGAAATTGAAATCAAAAGAAGTAGAAAGAAAAAAGAAGCTGACGTCGAAGTAATACCCCAATCCTGCTGCATGTCTCCCGAAAGAAATGAATGATATCAAATCAAATCGACAAACACAAAAAAATACAGACGAAATATCATTTGCTAGCAGTTTTTAACGAACTGCTCTGGGACCGTGACAAAATTGCGAGCAAAAAAGAAAGCCCAACATTCTTACGATTGTCGCGTGAATGCCGTGCAACATTTGCACGACATGTATGCAAACTCCTTTCGAATTTTGGCCCAAATTTTGCTGGGAGTTCTCGCGACATACGCAAATGTATCGTTAATATCAATTCAATGTTACTCTCCGAGTAAAATTTATCGTCAATTCGCGCAATTTCTCGCATTTCTGTGTCTCCAACTAGTCGCGAACTGTCGCAGCCTAGATACCAGCTTAAGATAACACTTTCTGGAATATATATGTTAACAATAATGTTTTGATGTCGATGATGACGAAAATTTTAGCTGTTCATGATAATTAAAAAGATTTTCTTCAATCAATCATAATTTTCTAAATGGTTTTAGCAGAACAGTCATCACCAATCTTATAGATTTTGTAAGACAATGGTTAAACTGTTGGTATCTTTGAGCGGAATATTCATATAATAACATACTCTTATAACAAGCATATCAATGTCTACACTATTAAGGTAGTCTGCGTTTAGTTTGCTGTGTCGTTTTGTTGTTCTTGTTTTTTTTTGTTATGTTGTTTTTGTATCTTACATTTACTTATAATTTAAGAAATGAGAAAATGGATTTTAAAAAATGGTGCTCGCTTTAAATATTTAGGTTGATTCAGTTAGATCAGAAGACAAGAGAGACATCAGAAAACAAGGACGCTGTTTAAGGCAATTCTCTTTTTAGAGTTTGTAGACGATATCACTTTCAAAAGGTTTCTTCGTATCAAAGAAAAATCAAGTAACTTCATCAAAAAAATATCTTACGAAAATTTATTTTTCATAGAGTTTCTTTACCGGCAAAAAGGAATGAAAGCGTCACATATATGACAAGAAAAGGTCTAAAGATCTATTTTCTTTACACTATAGAATGCTATTCAATAAGATATTGCTTCTAAAAAAAATGTGTATTTTGCTTGAGTGCGACAGATAAAATCAGAAAAGACATATTGTGAATTTAAGGACGGTATCCTCGTAAAAAAGATGATTCGGTTTCAAATTTCGCTGTGCATCATGTAATAACAATTTATTGTCTACTTCCTCGCTTTATGATTGCTAATTTCAAAGGCAACCGTGCTCTATATTTATTACTTAGCCTTTTTCGATCAAGAGACAATGAAATGTTGGCTTTCGTTTCTTGTTCCCTTTTCTGTTAAAGGCATCGTTTAAAGATAAAGACCAGTTCTGGTCATGCGATTGCATTGTGAAAGAAACGTTGTGGAATCGATCAGAAAGGGTTGATCATCTAGCATATAAGTATTGGTGTGTACTGCAAGGTTCTGGAATCATCAAAATGATAAAAAAAATTTGGCCCAGTCTTGGTAAAGGTATAAGCACTGCAGTGGCGAATCCAGGGGGGGGGGGCCGGGTGGTCCGGGCCCCTCCCTAGGAAAAAACAGGTAAAAACACCCTTTTTTGAAAAAGAAGAAGATGGGCCCCCTCCCCTGGCGCCCAAGGGGTGGCGGTGGAAAGAAATTTTGTTCGGGTGCCAAATTTTTGTTGTTGTTGCTCACTACCTACCCCGACTGAAGACATGAAGTGCCTGAAAAAAGTAAAAATCTTTGAGTGACCGGTTTTTACCATACTCATTTTTCCCAATAGACTGTTAGGAAAACAAAAAATTAAATTTTGATTTCCAATCATAAATATCTTGATAATCAGACAGGCGATCGGCCTGTAAAAGTCATGGAATTCCTGACTGACCTAAAGGTATATAATTATGATTGCAGCATGAGCTAAATCCAGGATTTCGTTTCAGAATCTGAGACAATGTTACCGAGTCACTTTAAAGTGGACATTTTCTAGCAGTTTTTAAGAGCCTTCTTCTCCTTCTTCTTCTTCTTCTTTTTCTTCCAGTGCAATTTAAGTCCTCTTGGAAAAGTATTTTCGTACTTTTGTTCAGTGCTGTAAAAAAATAAGATGTGATATGCTGATCGTGTGAGGCTCAACAAAGATTCTTATAAGTTACTGAACGTAACCTAATGCCTTCTGGAACCGGGTGGCCCCTGTTCAAAAGCTATGGGAATAAGATAATTCAGTAGTCAATGGGTCAATAGTAAAAAAATTACTCCGTACTATATGTGAGAGGTGTGTTCAAAACCAAAGCGTCATGTAAGCAAGCGTACATCACTTTCTTTTCTCGGCCCTTCTCGTCCGCAAAATCATATTTCTACCTTAAAGTGATGTACTCGGTAACATTGTTGAAGGTTGATGAAAAAACTGCGTAATTTTTGTATGAAATGTTACTTATTATATTCCTTCTACTGTACTAACCCTCTAGCATGCAAAAAATCCTGAAGAAATTCTCAAATCACAAAGATATTTATGGTTTTCTTTGAAGGCGTCACTGGTCAACACCCTCTAACAGTGATTAACAGTAAATTCTCCCAACCATTTTTGAATTTTCCCAACCGTTTTTCCTTGAAAATAAGACATAAAACAGGATTTTAAAAATCTTTCAACACTGAAATGTCTGGAATGGTACATAGAGCCAATTCATAGCTTTGTTACGATTTACATTCACCTAAAATGTAATTAAATTGTAATAATATAGTTGGGAGAATTAAGGAATCGATCAGATCAGTTTTTCCCAATTTTTATCCTTAATAATGGTCTGTTTTCACTCAAACTTTCAGATTATCTTTAATTTTACATCTAGCATTGAAGTCACTACCTTAGCACCATTTTCCCTCACCTGAACAATGTTACCAAGTCCCTTTAAAGCAACGCCTTATATATTGTTTTCGTCACATGTTGACGAATTGACAGATGAATGAAAAACTTTATTTAAGATCAAAATAGATATATTTAAAACTCAGAAAGGATGGAATAGTTTAAGTCTGAAAGGTAGTAGATGTAAACTGAAATGAAACAAGAATCGCAAGTTCTTTTTGGTAGGTGACGATATCTCCTTATACTACCGTCTCTCTGACGATTGACTAAAAATGCGGCGCGTCACGCAAACAAAATTTATCAAAGAACTCCCTGGTCTGTCTAATGAATACCTGCGATCGATACCAAATTATGAAACCTAGATTTTAAGATAAGAGATGCAATTAAAACAAGCTTTCTTTAGTATAAATCCCACTCCCATTTTTAATATGAGACCTATTGATCTGAGCCATTATGTTTAATGAAGCATGGATATGCTTTGAAAAAAAAACTCGATTGAGATGTTTCAATATAAATATGAATACATTAAAATAGAAACTTTTTTAATTTAGCAGTATATCATGAAGCAAGAGACGGTTAACATCTTTTTTTTTTCATGACAGTAATTCCTTTTTAAAAGGTTTTTGAATTGTGTGAAGATTATTATTTATATCTCATTTTGTTTATATAGTATACTATACATGACTTAATAAACATGCACCGCGGTCACATCACCAAACTGACTTCAAACCGTCCTATTACTGGGTAGTCGGAGGACTGAAATAATTTTGGTCGATACGTTGTCTTTCTAGTGTAGGCCTTGTCGATGTGACTGAGGGATAACGAATTTGTTTCAGAGGTCGGGCTATATCATACAGGTTAATTGCTTTCCCCTACAGGTGCGTAATTTGGAAATGGTAAAGACCGCTTGTTGGTTGTATGGATATACGGCAATCAAATAATAACATTGCAAAATCGTTTCTAGACAACACCAGGGGGGGCATTTCATCAACATTTGTCCACCGACAACTGTCGGCGCCGACTAAATTTGACCAATCAGAGGCCTGGAAAATAGTCGGTGACAATAAAATTGTCGGTGAAAATGATATTAGTCGGTGAAAACCACCGACTAATTGTTTCATGAAACGCCCCCCTGTTTTCAAAGTAAAGCACTCAAATAGTGGTTTGGAAGTCATACTACAGACTATTACTATTACTTTTATTATTACTATTGCAATTACTATTACTATTAATATTACTATTATTTTTTGTAATGTGTGTTATCAAACGTTTTGAAAAATATAAACCATGCACATATGCAATGATTGTGTTGATACGATACCTTAAAAAAACAATGCTTGATGAAAATATTAGGGGTTATACGTTATTCAACTCTTTTATCGCTTAGTAGAATTCTTAGATAGCATGACTTCCATGAGGGGTGAATGGATGTAATGAAAGAAGAATGAAAGAAAGAAGTGGTTCCGATATAATTGTGACTGAAATGGGAAGGGGAAGAGGGGATGGGGTGGGGAGGAGAGACAGAAAAGGAGAGGGGCCGGGATAGGGGCATGTGGATAGTGAGAGCTAGAGAACACGGAAGGGGGCGGATGAGAGAGAGAGAAAGACAGAGACACACAGAGACAGAGAGAGAGAGACATAGAGAGAAACAAAGACAGCGAGAGAGAGAGAGAGAGAGAGAGAGATACTCTTATAAACACTGGGCAGAAAATGTGCCATCAGGGTAATTAGGTATCTACCCAACTTTAATTGGACTTATTTTTTAACCACCAACGTTAACATTTTGCCTATTTTAAAGTAATTTTTCTATATTAATTTCACAATATATTACCCGAGTTCGGTGAAGTAAAAAGCTCGAAGTTGGTTTGGATATATAGTAATCAACCTCATATATATAGACAGAGAGAGATAGTGAGAGATATAGCGCTGAAGAGAGTCAGATAGTCAGACACACATATAGCTAGAGGGACAGAGAGAGAGGAAGAGGGGGGGGGGGTGGCAGACAGAAAAGGTGAAATGAAGGTAGATAGAGACTGGATTTGGCACCCTTCATGGTCTGATCACACCCCATCTCCCTGAAATAATTAAAAAACATGTATAACAGTCTAAGCCATATCCGCCGCGCATATTATTGGATGCTTCGTTTGCACACCATTTTAGTTGATTTTTTAAAGCGCCAAATGTGTGCGAGTGGTGTGAAACGATCTAGTTTAGCGTAATAGGTTTGCCAATATATTACGTTGAGTCCTGTCTAATGGTCCGTTGGGCTTCTGTTTTCTTTTTTCTGTATCCTTTTAGGTTTTCTTCACAGAGAAATCTTCTTAATTTGTTTTTGGCTTTTCCCCTGATTTTTATTGAACAGTCTTTCATTCCCAATGAACTGGATTTTGTTTTTTTCTTTGTGGAGCAGATTCATCAACAGCAGCTATAACACATTTCCTGAATAGGTTATAGGTCAAGAGTGTGTCCAATTTGTTAAGGGAATCCGATTTAAAGGTTTGAAAATGTATTTCACACGCTTTTGCAAATTCGTTCCATTTCATATTTTTGAAGGACCATTTCTTATTTAGATAATAATTTATGAGTTTTACCCCATGCCCAAACATGCCCTGTGCATTCCATTGCAGCATGATGAGTGCGGAACTGACGAGTTTGATGAGCTCGCATGGATTTGGTTTGGAGGCGCATTGAAATGGTCAGCGGCTGTCCTGATACTGGATAAGACTTCCACCTCTGATTGGCTTACAAAGTTCACTAAGAGCGTGACAAAAATGTGATCAGTTCTTCATTTGTAGCTGTTGTCGAAATTTTTTTTATTTTTATTGAGTTGTTGCCCTTTCGTTCATCGTTTTATGGCTTTGCGACAGATTGGTATTTTCGGGAGTTGGTATTTTCCGGAGTTTTAACTCGGTAGGGTTGGGTTTGTTAGCTTGATAAATAATTGGTTCGGGATTCTAATGGATTTGTGCCTGCACTATGGTTTGGGTTTTTCTTTTGTCCATGGTAGTCTTGCTATGTTGATTCGGAGTTGTGATTGTGGACGCCTGATCGATGTTTTGTTGATTATCAGTGAGCTTTTTGGCTGCCTGTACATAGGTTAATTTGTTTACAATCTTTATTCTTTGAATTTCGTTGGCTTTCTTACCCTCTTCGCAACCTTGGTAGGCGGCTGAATGTTGACTCATTTAATGCATGTTGGTTGGTATTTGTGTGGACAAACATCGAAAATGTGTGCACTCCCGCACCTGACACACTTTTTTTACCGCGGCATGTTGCTACCATGTGTCCAAATCTTTGGCACCTATAACACCTCTATACAGGAGAAATGTATGGGCTAACCCTATTTTTGGAAAGCATAGGATGATTTTTAGTGGAAGTGACTTCGATTCGAATGAGAAACTGACACTGCGTGTTGGGGTTGCGCTTTCCTGCGTTTCCATATCAGATTCGGATTTTTATTCTTGACTTTTTCTTAGGGTTCCTTTGATATCTATTACCTTTTGGCCTTTCAATTCCACCTCGATTTCCTTCTCTGTCATTTCTGTTGGGACCCCAGACATGACCCCCTTAATAGGTTCGGTTGGTTGTTTATTGTTTACTGGTATTTTCCCGATCGATTGGATTTCATTGAGTCGTTTGTGTTGTTTGGCGTTGGTACATTTAACTAAAATTCCGGTTCTAGTTGGTTTCATGAATTCAGGGGGTGATCCACAGCAGTTTTTGATAGATTTGGCGATGGTGTTCAAACTTATATTTTTCAGGGATTTTCTCTATCGATTGGGTTGATGAAAACTTTAAGGTTTTGTATTTTGGTGTCGGCTAATGGGGTGCGGAAGTCAGTGACGTCTTCGGAAATTCATTCTCAGAGCAAGAGGATGAATTCGCCCTGAGAGGAATATTCTCGACGCTAAGGCTTCCCTCGCGTGTTTTGCGCTTTTTCGGGCGTCTTGTGGACGACCCTACGGTTTGGAAGTCTCCCTCAAGATCTGTATAAGGAGTGCCCGAATCAGAGTCGCCCTGTAGTTGAGGGTACAAGACAATCGTCGCCATTATTGGTCGGTGCCCATTTGGCAGGAAATACGAAATGAGTCGTTATATCGGGGTGTTAGTTGTGCCGACCTATAATTATGTGAGAGGAAAGCCCAAAATGTTTGCTTACCAAACGTGGGCCAATATAGAAAAGGGAAAGCAAATGGGTGGATCCAGAATTTCAAGTTCAAATTCAAGGAATTGGCGGGCAATTGGACAGCACGTCTTGACCGCTTGACCGCTTGATTGGTCTGTTGTGTTGTCTTTATTCCAGACTTCACCTTTTTAAGTCGCATACGAAATGAAAATAAAAATGAGTAATCGCGTGCATGCGCGTCTAGGTAGGCCTATCTATTGTTTCTTTTTACTGTTTATTAAAGCCCCTCTGAATTTTTTTGAAGCCCCACAAAATTTGATGAAAAAAAAATCACTTAAATTGTATCATAATGTGAAAGAGGATGTTATTTTAGACACATTTCTGCAAGGATTGTCAAAACAAATGTGTTAGAAGTCGAATATTGATGAAAGAATACAAAATTTAGGTTATCTGCGTACAACAGAAAACCCAAGTTATGTATTCTTTTATCAATATTTGTCTGCAAACACATTTTTTGGATGGAAATCTTTGCAGAAGTGTGTCTCAAATGTCATCCTCTTTCACATTATTTGGGGCTCCCAACACGTTAGAGGGGCTTTAGTTGATGTATCCTTTTTCGGGGCACAGACAAACAGATGTATTTATTTGTTTATTTATGAATATATATTTGAGGGGGAGGAGACGGGGTATGCTTCATGCATGCATGACAAATGAGTGAAGAATGATCATAGCTTTGATAGAGCCTTGATACATGGAGTACTAATTAATCACCAACACATATTAATTTTTTTATAGTTAAGGGTTCCATTTGCTCAAAGGCCTAGAATATATATCAAAAAGGAGCTACAAAGAAATACTACACATATTTGTACACCCTCGATTAACATGAACTCGTCTTTTGAGTAAACTATTACTACCTCAGTAACTACTGTTATGTCATCTAGATTAAAGGTAATGCAAAGTTTTGGGAAATTTTGAAATTGGATGGATAGTAATTCTTTAAATTGTTGATATATTTGCCTTATTTGGATGCCCCTGTGGATGTATTATAAGCACACACAAAATTTAGCCCCTAAAACACTTCTGCTTTCGAGCAAATTGAATAATCAGAATTTACCGGTGCTCCCGGTAAATTTCAAATATTTCAAATAGCGCCTAAGGCCATTCCATGATAGCTGCGACCATGAAAATCTCAGAATATCCAGTTCCGATATATAACTTCAAAACGGGAATAGCAAATCGGTCGATTGTAGGCAAGAAACATTGTTTTTAAGCTAAAGTAATATCAGTCTTGAGAGGGCGCTATACAACATCAATAGTTTATTATTAACAATTTCATCACTTTAGACTCGATTTCAACCGCGACAACGATCATTGAATATTTTAAAATCGCATTTGCTTCAAAAATGTTCATTTGAACCAAATTCATGACCCCCATACCAAAACTTTGTAATACCTTTAATACGTTGCAACAGTAACGCACTGTTCGTCTTTATCACCTGGGTTATAGTGAGGGCACAGTATCGAACTGTAGGATATAGTAATGTTTGCGCCCTGGAAGAACTGTAGCGTTGTACTTTTTCCATACTGCACTTTTCAGATCGCATTAGCAAAAATAATTTGAACTAGACATTGAATTCGTAATAAGACGAATTAGGTGATCTGCCGCTTTGATCGAGACATGACACATGTAGAAACTCAATGGGAGATTTGGTCTTTAAAAAAAAACACCACCCTCCACTCATATATGATATAACACGCCTATGTACAAGCTCATTTAGTAATCAAGGATGTAGAAACAGTAGAAATGATTGTGCTGACTATTGTTCTGTACATCCTGTTACAGTTAAATTATTAAAGATACTATGTCCCTTTTGCAGCCAACATCAAATTCTGTAGAACTTTGCAGGAATTATGAATATGTCATGTATGTCCTATCTGTGAAATGTTAACGTTAGCAGTGTCTTAATATTCAAATTATGCAAGGAAACCCGTTTACTTGCTGGACTTCACTGTCAGACACTAACTTGAGTGACTGACTGGCTTTTTCATCTTTGGTAATAACATACATAAAATGAGCTGTAAAGGGTACATGAGCATTTGTCTACATCAATAACCCACTTCTTGTAATGGCCAAAATTAAACTGATTGAATCTTTGCGCAGCATAAAACGTACGACCATTCGGTACAATGGTCTGAAAAATCAGACTATTACTTACTGGCTCTATAGCTCCTAAGTCGATTCGACAACTAATAGTCGTTATTTTCCCACTTAAAGACATTTTCAAGCCCCCTTTTTTTAAGGGAAGTTCTAAATTAGTATTGTCTTTCAAATGCCGTTGGAATTTAACCTTTTCATTTTTTTGGCCTGCAAATGGGACATAGTACCTTTAACAGGAGTAGGCGAACAAATAACAAAATAACACGTCGTTCATGAAGTTAAAGTTTTGATTATTTATTATACATATATACCAGATTGTACAGAGCAGCAACAAAAGCGATGTTGAGTTTCAAGAATCGTGAGGAGAAAAAAGTGCAAATATGAATTGTACGAGAGATAAAGTATCGATGGAGAATAGTAAGAACCAAGAGGCATTCACCGAATCTGCCCATGAGACCAAAAGGCTGGACTGCATGCTTAGATCATTGAATATTGAATTGTATACTGATTTCTTGTCAAAATTACTGTTCTGTTGGAAATGAAAAAAATAAACTGAAACTGAATTAACGGCCCAGCCAAGTACACGAATCATGTTTTGACGGTGACTTGGGTGGGTCGGTGATAAGGATAACGGGAAAAAGGAGCGTTGATCCTAACCAGGGTACTTGAATTGTGGTGAGATGTTTAAATGTCGGCGAAATCAAAGAGAAGAGGAAGAAAGTTATATGGTGCAAATTGACAGATCGAGAGATAGAGAGAGAGATAAAAAAAAAATGTTGAAACACTACACACTCATAAGGAGATTTGCTACACTACGCGGCCGAACACCTAATAACGCAGAGTCAGTGAGAAATTCGGACTTTGAAAAAAAAATCCGATCCTCCATTCATATGACACGTACAAGTAGAACCCATAACGGCAGAATTGGCAGTTTTTACCTTAAATCGGAATTTTGACCACGATCCCGTCTTCTGATAAAAAATTGTTTGCGTGACATTTGTGGAGTAAAGTCACGACTACAACATAATAAAATATGGGAAACATCGGGTAGGGATAGACAAGATACATTAAAAACAAAAACGGCAAATATTACATGATCGAATCAAATTCAATATTTTCTTTAAGTGGCACTATGTTGACGTCAAATCATTCTAATAGCAAACGCGATACATTAAATTGCCACTCCAATTCATACCCTATCATATATCATAACGTAATAATATTTCCATAACATATCATAAATTTGAAGTATTATCCTAACTGTTTGTAGAAAAGTGCAGGAGACCGCAATCATAAGCGATGCTTGACGACGATGGCGGCCTCAAAAAAAAAAAAATCTTAAGGTAAAACTTATAATGAAAAAGTGTTTAAACATTTGTGTATGGGTGTGTGTGCATGTGCGCGCGAGCGTGTGTGTTTGTATGTGTGTGTAACGTGTGCATGTAGCTTTATATTGTATGGTGGAGTTAAAACAAATGTAGCCTTTTTAATAAATATATCCAAGAATACGAAATAGAAAACAAAATTTCCAAAAATGAGTTGCAATGTGACCAAAATTTGAGATATCAATGACAATTGCCTACTGCATGTTGAAATCAGTTATGTAGATACTTCGATATGAGAGTTTTTTAAGAGATGCTTTAAAAGAATAGAGAAATGAACAATGCCTCATTGAATTTGGTAAGCAGTTCCAAACATCTGGTCCATGATGTCTCACTGACTTTAGGGCTAAAAGTATTTTAGGATTTTCTAAGTGATAATTTGTTGAATAACGGATGGGATATGTGTGAATGTTTGAGTTAAACTGTAAATGTTGTGAATTAATAATATGAAAATAATGTTCAAAAACATCTGAAACGTATATTATATAGTTAATTGGTCAAATAAGCATTTTGACCAATTTTATATTTTGACGTAGGCGTCCGCCAGGACGTGCGCACGGGCATGGGTTCGGCCAAAAGTTTACCCATGACGTAAATTTATGCATGTCAAATATCGTTCAGAAATGACCATTTATGACGGAAATGTATCACTATGTTGAATGACATTGGACAAATAAATACATTGAATTGAATTGAACTGAATTGAGAAGTTAACAAAATTAGGCAGACTTTTTTTATATGCACTGTAATACAGACAGACAAGCGTCCTTTGCACACTTTATACGACATAGGGAAACCCCGCTAATATAAAGGTACTAGGTGTCTCACTAATTGATTGCGACTTATATCAAAGAACGGTTGTGATTGTATAGGTATTGAGGACACGCTGCATACGCAGTATATTACCAAATGCCTTCTAGTATATTTTATTATGTTCAAGCATTCCATGTGTATGTTTGCACATGATTTCTACGAAGGAATTTTGAAAAATCCTTGAAGTGTTCCACCCACATTTGTGTACAGTTGCAAGTTTTGTTTCCTCATTTGAATTGTTGTTTCAAATGACTTCACGCGAATCGAGGGGAATAAAGTGTTTGTCCGTGGATGTTTGACACGTAAAAAGGGTTAGTATGTGTATTTCTGTTATCATAAAATATGGTGTTTTTGCTGGTTAACACTCGTTGCAATATGCGCATGATGATCGTGGTGATGGATGATAATCCTGTTAAGGTCTTAAAGTGTAACATGGTCTTAAGTGTAACACGGTGCTTAAGCTCCTATAACAATTAGTCGCTCCGTGTGGACCACAGCGCGTTGGCATTACATCTAGCTAGCTGTATGCTGCTCGGTCGAGCTAACTATGCTAGCTGCAGCAATGTTTCGCCGAATTTATATAACTAATCAATATATTCAGGAGGGGGCACCAGCAAAAAGGGAACTTTCTCGGGGAAAAGGGGCACCTTCAAAGGGAAACCTCAAGCGAAAATATACAATTTGTATACATTGGTATATATCCCCTACACTGTGATTACATTTTCAGGGATGATTTCAATATTTGTTTCTCTCAATATGGCATGGTCCAAGAGACTGTTTAAGCATCATACTTTGCAGCCTTGAGTGAGATAGTCTGACTATTCATTTGCGAAAGAGCGAAGCAAGCGAGCAAAAAAATTAAAATTGTGAGGTCGCACTTCTTTTTTCTCTCTCTCTTTTTAGATATTTGTTTAACCGCCAAAGTGGGGGAGCTGGAAGGGGGCACGGGTTGGATGTGCCCTCGCCTGAATCCGCGCCTTCACACCCACAACACGTTTTGTATAAAATTTCCCAATCTTTAAAAAAATACAAATTTTTCTTTTAACTTAAAACTTTTTTCTTCAAAAGTGTATGAATGGGTTTGTTCGGTCAGATTTCTATATTATATATATATATATACACGCGTAAATATATAAATGAGAGATAGACTTTCTAATTATAATAGGAATTTCTGAAACTTTCATCTACTTGTTTCTCTCATTTTTCTGTTTCTATTAAAACCAACTTTATTTCAGGGGGGGGGACTACTCCTTTAAAGTTTTAACGTCCCTAATACCTTTTGCCAACATCTTGAGCATAGTATGGTACGTATTCTCCGAACATTTTAACATTCAAAACCGACGATTAGTTTATGCTTCTGTTCAAAATAATCAGAAGGTAGTCTGCGCTCTAAGTTTTCCTTTTGTTAAAGGTGATCTTATTATCAGATGAATTTGCAAATTTTGATGGGGTCCTAAGCACAATCTTATGATGAAAGAATGAATAAGAACTGAAATATGATATGTTACTTAATGAGATGAATGATAAATGCGGGAAATTTGAGAATAATTGCTCTCGTTCGCTTTAAATACAGGGCACATCTGAGGGAGGCAATGACAAATTACTGATTCGGGGATATGAGGGGTGATTAAAAAAAACATTTTGTCATAGCATGTATGGTAATCATATTTGTTGTTAACATTAATATGAATGAAATTTAGTAATGTAAATGCAGTAGAATTTGGGTTAGAAAACTCCGCCTTTTTGTCTAACTCTTCATATTCTTCAACACTGCCTTTCACTGTGGTGGTAGAAATAGGGAACATGATACTACACAAAGCTGCTCCGATTCTTTAAAAGTAGATGTGGCCCTTTAGGTGACCGCAAAAGGCACTTTGTAAAGAACAGTGGAAAATGTCGGTAAAAAGGTGCACTCTTCAAAGGGCAATCATTAATAAGAAAAAGGAAAATTAATCATAGTAAAAAAAACGGAAGGGATCATATATTAAAAGGGAGCATTTATCAGGGGTGAAATGTTTATTTTTTAGGAAGGTAAAGGGGCACTTAAAGATAAAGTTGAGCTCTGGTCATGCGATTGCATTGTGAAAGAAACGGTGTGCAATCGATCAGAAAAAGTTGATCATGTAGTATATAAGTATTGGTGTGTACTGCAAGGTTCTGGAGTCATCAAAATGATAAGAAATTTGGCCCAGTCTTGGTGAAGTAACAAGTACTGTACACATAAAGATTTATATGGGACTACACAAACATGCGGCATACAAATCGGGCATCATTTTTAAGCTTTTACTTGACATATTTAAAATATAAAGACATTTGAAGAGCTATGCATTTCAGGGAACATTTGTTCTCTGATGTTCTTCCACACTTGCATAAAAACAATGATAACGCTCACAAACTATTGTTCACCTCTCCCCAGAACTCAACCTTCTCTTTAACTTACCGAAAAATGACCGGGCTACTATGAGAGATGACCTATTAAAAGGGAAAATACACTTACTACAAAGGAAAACGGACTCTTGTCAAAGTACAAGCGCATCTATCATATTTGGATAGGGACACTTATCAGAGGTGAAAAGAGACACTGGGCAAAAAGGGAGCAAAGGGGACAAATGGGAAGAGGCGCTTACTAGGAAGAAAATGGAACATTTTCCTTACGTAAAATGGGCACTTTCGGGGTAGTTGAAAAAAGCGAAGCTCTAGTGGTTTTTCTTTCTTTATTATTTACTTTAATTTTCTCTCTTTCTTTCTCACTTCAAATTATTTCTTTCTTTCTTACTTTCTAACTTAATTTATTTTTCTTCTCTCGTTCTTTCTATCTCTCTTGCCTACTTTCATTGTCTTCCCTTTTTCTTCTTTCTCTTCTGTCTTTTTTGTTCATTTCTAATGAATTGAAACGCCCAGTAAAATCATATGTGGCATAAATGGATTCCAGTTATTTTGCACCCAAACTTTTCCGGTAAACTATCGTAATGTTTATTTTTCATCCCCAAAAGCGGAATCTCATAGCTTAAAAATTAAATTAAACACAGTATTGGCACAGAACAGGTCATAAGATGATTTAAAAACATGCGATATCCTGGCTCCACAAACATCCTGATGATTTTCTTCTAAAGCAACAAGGAAATAATATAACGAAATATTTCACGGAACAAGTACGTACATTCTCACGTGAAATAGAAAGGGTTTAAATTGTTCATTTTCCCTAGTGAATATTATCCTACCAACCTTTGTTTGGTCTCTAGGGGAGCTGAGGGTATAAGGTAATAATGACCTATGGAGCACAACTGATGTCCGAAAATTTCAGATCAAGCGAAAACCGAACAAACCAAAACAAAAATTAACCAAACAAAATGTGAACATTATTACGAATAATAACACAAAAATCAAACCAACAAACAATGAAATATCACCTCGATCTTCGAGGCGAGGGGGGGGGGGAGCTGTGTAGAAACTTGAAGAAAATACACCTTCAACCTAGAAGGGGGAAGGTATGACTTTGTGAGACCCCAGCTTTTATCCTGGTCACTACACGACTGTGAGCCACAGTATTTTGGCACAAGAAAAAAGAAAAGAAACAAAAAAAAGGTAAATTGGTTAAATTACACATGAATTTGTCGTTCTTCCTAACTATATGAATATTAAAACAAAATTTGAACCAAAGGGATTTCGACATAAAATGGAGTATTAATGCCCTTCTTACTCCCGTCATGGTCAGGAAATCCACTCAAGGAAACCCGTCTGCACGCACAGACTCCGCTTTGACACTTTACCACAAATCATAAAGCATTGAGCAGCACCGGCGTAATGATGGGGGGCTTGGGAGGGGGCGTGGTAGTTGTCCCCCGCAATAAAATTAAAACGTGTTTTATTTCTTATTCGATACCAGTGATTTACAAATGTTGCTGATATTACATGATTTTTCGGGGGTTCTCGCTCTTTGGTAAATTATACTTTTTATGATGCTGATTTTTTTCTGCCCTCCCTCCAAAAAAAAGAAAGTTTGTGCTCATTACGCCACTGGAGTCTAGCTCTACCAGTCTCTGGCTGCATCAAATAAGCTAAGTAGAGCCCTTAGCCTAGTCTCACTGTGCAGACAATGTTACGCACAGCGACTGGCAAGGCTTCCAGTCTGCAAACTATCAGGACATCTGCCTAGTACAAGTAGGCCCGCAGCAAAGACAATACATACGAGGTGGGTGTTATTTCCTGTTATTTTGAACTCTCGTGATCTTTCTTTCCTCATTCCTCATCCCCTTTAAAATACTACTTCCTTTTCATATGCTCATTTTCATTTCAAAGTATTGTTGATCCATTATCTTTCTGATTCAGTTTACAAAGCAAAATTAATCATTTCCACCGTCCTTGACTATGATCTAATTAGGCCAACATACACTCCTTTTTAATTCAATCTAAGTTTTCAATTCAATTGTTTTATTTTTCCAAATCATTAAAAACATTTACATCAAATAAAATTCATGTACAGTAA
Organism: Mesocentrotus franciscanus; assembly: GCA_037976565.1. Taxonomy (NCBI): domain Eukaryota; kingdom Metazoa; phylum Echinodermata; class Echinoidea; order Camarodonta; family Strongylocentrotidae; genus Mesocentrotus; species Mesocentrotus franciscanus. The sequence goes on from CP137673.1 coordinate 4,635,102, forward strand.
CATAATAGATAGGAACAAAGGGGGAACCAGAAATAAGCAGAAGCTTGTGGGTTGAAAAGTTCCTCAGTACATTTTCATAATCAAACTGTGTACATAAATAAAAAGTAAGACAAATATTCCAAGGTTTCACTTACACTGTACAAAACTGACAAATCACCAATGATAAATCACCACACGCATCCACGCATACAATCAATCACACAGGGAGGGGGTCAGGATTCGGGGCCCAGTCAGTTGTGACTGGTGCCAGTCAGTTCCCTTTTCATATATATACAGGTAAAGTGACAAAAACTTACCTGGACCAGCCACACAAAAAAAGAAAAGAAAAAAAGAGTGAAGGGCCCTTGGAACGAATCTACGAATCTAATCTAAGTTTTCCCTCTTCATTAACAAATCATAAACTATTATACTATCCGGAGTATTATACATTATGACACAAACAGCTACGAACACTAATTTAATAATTGAATCTTTTCCATCAATGCAATACTCGTTATTCTAGATCCTACTAACTGTGTTCGGGGACGTATTTCGGCTAGTGTGCTTGCGACTAGGCGCTGATGATACCTTCTGTCTTCAATCAATAATGGTCTGAAAGATAATGTCACTGCGGTTTTGTCATCTGGCGTACATGGCGCATGATTGTATTAGCGTACTAGATCACGCCTGTAATTCACAAGGATTACTCCACCTTCACATTCAGATGCCGTAGAAAGAAAAGGCGTCATTATTCTAAAATATTAGTTAAAAATCAGGTGAGCATTTCTGGTAATTTTTTTAATAATTAAAAAGAGGGTACTGTAATAAAGGGGTGATCGCACTATTGGCAATCATTCACCAGCCGTACGAGTTCATTGGTTAGAAGTTCAAGTTGAAGTTACGTCATCAATTTTCATCGCCGAGTAGTTGTAGTAGTAGTAGTATTTATTTTCCGTTTGATTAAAAACAAACATACGATACAAGTATTTACATAAGTATGAATGAAACGGCTGGACAACCCATATTCAGCTGTGCACGACACTACTGGTCTTCGGACCGCCAACAATCATCTAAATGTATAGTATATGATACTTGTTAAAGGTTGTACACTTTGTTCTTCATGTTAACCATAATGAGGCCATAGTGCATCTACCGCATCTTTTGTATTCACAACTTAAAGATATATATATAAATATCGATTTTCAAATTTTTCAATAATACTATAATTTGTCTAATGAATAAATCATGCAATAGAAACAAAGTAATGAAATATAAAACCATTACCTTACATTAAAAAAAAATCATGGACCGAAAAAAAAAGCAAAACAAGTAATGTTTGGTTTTATTTCACACCATTGTTTCAAGTTATAATTTTTTTTTAGAAAACAATATTGGCCATCTAGCAATTGTTACAATGAAATAATACACATAATAACTATTATGTTCAGATGTTATGAACGTGTTTGTTGGTGTTGGAAAATTTAGCATGCACTTATGGGTCAAACTGCTTCACCGATTTAAAGCAATCGAGATGGAACTTGGTTGACATACATGAGGTAACCTAGAGGTGTATAGTACTAGTTTCAACCTGTGTGCATCCTGTACGTGCTTCATTGTTGTAAATTCCTCTCACAAAGCGGTAATGTGTGGGCTGTAAACACATTTAGTGATAACTGATAACTTATTTTCTGTGAGAAAATTACAAATAAATACTCTAGGGATATTTAAAGTAGACTGCAAGTGGACAACAAGAGTCTGATATTTGTTGTGGAGGAGAGGCCTTTGTTTGTTTTGATCAGATTTGTTGGTTGTTAGTTGATCATTTGTTATGAAAACATTAAATATTATAATGCATTTGATGTATTATGTTGTCAGGGACATTATTCATCTTGTACCTTTTAGTTTGTATAATAAAATTAAACCAGTGCAAAAATTAGTTTCACTGTTTTTTTATTTTTGCTATTAACATTTTGAATACTATACCAGGGGTATTTAGAAGCTCTTAGTTTCATGCATGATAATAACCCCTTCTAATTATAGAGTAGGCCTATTAAAACGGACTTTATGCAAATTAGGTCGAGAGGTCATTTGACATCAGGCTCATTAATATTCATGAGATGAACAATAAAATAAATCAAATTGTTCTTCTTTTGTAATTTGTTCAGGGTATTCATTACAATATGGTCTAAAAATTTATATTTTCTGTTTCTGCATTATCTTATGGACTTTTGGTTAAAATGTAATACTCTTAGTCCATTGCTTTCTATTTTTTTAAATATAAGTATTTAGGCATTTTTCAGGACTATTATGGAACCACAACGTACATGCAACATCATCGTAATCTCTCTCTCGTCAGTACTGAAATAAAAGCTGCATTCTGGAACTCAGTTTGGGTATTCTGTTTCTTTTAATCACAAAGGGCTTTTGATACTATAATATAATATAACTCTCAAACATAAAAAAACATGACAAAATCATATACACTATTGCTCATAAAGTTAGAATATTTTGTTTACCCCAATTTATGGAATTATTTTGACAATGATTTATTCCTAATAGATCTAGATAATAGTATACATTCTCAGATTTTATTGAATAATAATTTGCGAGTGTTTGTTTTGCGGGACTGCTAAAGCATGTGTATGCTACTATGCTTATTAACTAGGGGATCTACGCCCTTAAGTCATAAAATGACAGTAATGAGGATTAATTCCTCACAAAAAGGCACTAATATAGCACATCGACACGGTTTTGATCCTGGGGCCTCACGTACGAGGCCATTGCTTTGCCACTTAATCAAGACTGTACGTAGCGGGGGATAGGGTACGGGGCAGCCCCCACAAATAAAAAGAAACAAAGAAAATGCAATAAATTATCAATAATTCATTGAATTTCCCCCCGGTCCCCATCAGAAAAAAATCCTCTGTGTGGCCATGCCTTGAGCCATAATGCATGGCCGTACAGAGGATTTTTTATGTTGGGGACCGGGGTAAAATGCAATGAATTATTGATAATTTATTGCATTTTTTTGTGTGGGGCTGCCCCGTACCCTAGCCCCCGCTGCGTACAGTCATGATTCAGTGGCAAGCAATGGCCTCGTAACTGTGAGGCCCCAGGATCAAAACCCAGAAAAAAATCCTCTGTGTGGCCATGCCTTGAGCCATAATGCATGGCCGTACAGAGGCTTTTTTTATTTTGGGGACCGGGGTAAAATGCAATGACTTATTGATAATTTATTGCATTTTCTTTGTTTTTTTATTTGTGGGGGCTGCCCCGTACCCTAGCCCCCGCTGCGTACAGTCATGATTCAGTGGCAAAGCAATGGCCTCGTAACTGTGAGGCCCCAGGATCAAAACCGTGTCGATGTGCCATATTAGTGCCCTTTTATGAGGCATTAATCTTCATTACTGTAATTTATGACTTAAGGGCGTAGGTCCCCTAGTTGATAATCATAGTAGCATGCACATGCTTTAGCAGTCCCGCCAAACAAACACTCGCAAATTATTATTCAATAAGATCTGAGAATGTATACTATTATCTAGATCTATTAGGAATAAATCATTGTCAAAATAATTCCATAAATTGGGGTAAAAAAAATTATTCCAACTTTATGAGCAACAGTGTATGTCTCTCCATTTACAAAGATTATAATGTGAAAGAGTTTTCACCAACAACTTATCTCCTATAGTTGTAACAATATATATATATATATTTATATATATTTTAATGCATATAGACAGAGAGATTGAGATTTTATTTTTAAAATAATTATTATCTATATTTTTTTGTTTTTTTTTGTTGTTGAAATAAATCTTTATTCAGATACAAAATCACGGATAACATCATATATAAATATTCGTAACAAACACTTAGTCACATGTTTATATGAGATCAAATTATATATCTGTATTTACTTGAAAGCAGATTGTATATGCATTTCCTGTAAATCAATAATTATCTTCATCCACTTAGTAGCATTCACATCTGTTGTCATAGTTTTATTTTCCTCAACTTCTAGTCTGTATGTTAATATAGCCAACACATATTTGCTTATTATTTTCGTTGCTACATTTGTATTAAATTTATTTGCAACACTCACTTTATAAATTGCAAATAAAGCATAATGAAGTAGTAAATTAATATCTGCAACATCTTCCTTTGCGTCATGAAAACCATATACAACACAAATGGGTGAGAATTAAAAATTTCCGTAGAAGGAGTTACATAATAATATTTCAATAAAGTTCCAACAGAGAGAAATAGATATCAAGGGTAAACTGTTAGTGGATTTGATAAAACAAAAATTGATAGCTTTCATAATTTATATGCGAATATTGTATCATTGAAGTATTTGGTCCTCAGTTTTCGTTGTTGACTATTAAATGCTGTTCATACAGGGGCGGCGGAGCGACTTCCAAAATGGCGGGGGGGGGGGCGGCATCAACGAAACAAAAAGGGCACTTTGTGGAAAAAGAGCACCTGCAAATGGAAATCTCAAGGCGAAAAATATATATTTTTAGACATTAGTATATACCCCTACATTGCGATTATATTTCCAGGGATTTCAATATTTGTTTCCCTTTTTTAAATAAGGGAACAAATAACGAAAAGGGGCACATGTAATAATACAAGGTGTGCTTATCCGAGTTTAAAAAGGGTAGTTATTAAAAAGAGAAGGGGGTCTTCTTACACAATTTGAATAGGGCAATTATCAGAGGTGTAGGGGGCACTTGACTTATCAATAGGGCACTTCTCGTTCCTGAAAAGGGGCACTTACTAGATATTAAAATGGACACTTATTGCAAATGAAAGTGAGGACTTGTCAAAGGACAAGGGGCGCATGCCAAAATAGGTACATTTATCACAGGTGAAAAGGGGTAGGGGCACTTGTCAAAGTAAAAGAGGCACTTTTCCTATGTAAAGGGGCACTTTTGGGTTATTTGAAAAGGTGAGGAGCGGGGAGCACTGTGCCCCTGCCCCCGAAGCACAACACGTATGTAAATGTCAATGATTGCACATTACATTATATCATATATCATATGCAATATCAAAATTAATGATTTTGATGCAAAGGATACAGATGCAGATCAGACACCGGTCAACATGCGATTGTACATTATATGTACTATGTAGCTTGATTTGTTAAATCTGTTCTGTTTTAATTGATCTGTAAGGATATACATTTTTTAAAGGGATTAGATTGATCATTGGTTTTCATGAACATGCAATAAATAATGTGAGCAATAATGTATGTATTTTCTGCAAAGTAGATCAATACAAATTCAAGTGCAAAGTACAGCGTAGCAAAAATTTAAATAATATAATGCCAGTGCGACGCTGAGTGGATGATAAAATCAGTCATAAAGGTGTGTGAAATATTAATCACTTGGGTAAACTAAAAATCCTGAATTCCATTATCTACATTGCAATGTAATTGGTGTTGATATTAAAATATAAAAAAGGTAAAATATTAAAGGCACTGTTCATTTTCATCAAGTTTGAAGAAAAAAATTGTTCGTGTTATTTAAACTTGTACAGCTGTCTGCAAGCTGCTACTGTGGTAGAACTAGAAGCTCTATTAATTCTAACTGAATCCACGTTTTGATGTCTGGTCTAAGCTTTAAAAAAAAAAAAGTAAAAATATTACATCTAAGATATTTACTATAACTCATAAAAAGACAAACCTTGCAAATATGTTCCCTGACTGAGAACCACTGAGAATCAAGACGCCTTCCTCTAATTCCAGCATATCCGGCGTGAACAGCGCAAATTGCATTTTCTGTCTCCTAGAAAAAATAAATCGATTTCAGCTTTAGCCTAACATACAACATTTATGATCAAAATACAATCATCAGACACAGTCATCACCACAAAGAAGAATTGTCTTCGTAGAATGGCCGTAAACATATTTCTTTGATCCCCTCACTAACTCTGCTACTACACAGTCATCACAGCATCACTCATTCAGACAAGTAACAGTAGCTAGTAGTAGCGCGCTAGTACTAGTAGATTATATTATTAGTATATTAGCACCAAGTCCAACGCAGTTTTTATATGAAAACTAGATTTCGTATTTTGAAGTAAAACTTTATTTTACAAGATACAAAAGAGGGGTCATATATCGTATTGAAGATAAGTTATAGACGTAAACATACCTTTTCAGCTACATTCAGGGCCACTTTTGCTCGTTGATGGTTGTTCATTTCACAACACACTCGAAGCACTATGCGTGGGATTACTATCTTGAAATTTTGCGTTTTCGGAGTCATTTTCAGGGAGAAAATCGCTTGATATAGGGGTATCTAAATATGAAAAATTACTTTTTATTTACGGAATTTCATCACTGGAATAGTGGTTTGATTAAATCTTGGTGATATTTGAGACGATATTTACGCGAAGTGATTTAATACGAAATCACCGGAAGTTCGAGCGCTAGAAATGCAGTGGAGAAAAGAAAGACGTTTTGTTTTTCTTCAGTAACTTATGGGTACTCATATATTGCCTTCATACATGTAAATCGGGAGTTCCTCGATCGAATGCTTTTTATTTTTACATTTCAATCGGAACTTGGTAAGGTACTGAAAATTTTATCAAAAAGTTGGGGATTTTTAGTCGAATCTGTTTTACGACTTTCGATCGATGCAGAGGCTGCCGTGTATTAAAGCTAAGGTAAATAGGGGTTACGAATAAGGGTTTTAAAGAAAATTTTCACTTCTCATTTCAAAAGTACTGGTCCATTTGCTCTAAAATTTGTAAAGAGTTATTATGTCATTTCTAGCAAACATGTCAACCACGTGATTTACAATGAATCTAAAAACATTGATTTGCCGAGTTGCTTCCTTTTATGATTATGTATTTTTATGACGATCCTTCAAAAAATAAAGCTGATAATACGAAGTAAAGTGGGCTTATGAGAGTGGGTTCCCTTGTATGAATATGTAGTCCCATATGTTCAAATGTGTGTGTACAAATGATACTGGAATGAAAGAAAATCACTGCAGAATAACGGATCCTGTACAAGATTATGATGTCATGTTGATTCGACAGGATAAAAATCCCGTTGTTGGCAATGGAACAGCTGATCGCGGCGAAGGTGAAAATCTACTGCCGTACTAGAAATCTGTCCCGGCAGGCTTTGCGATGAAACAACCGTGAAGGCACGTATTCCGAGTTTGAGGCCTCTAACTCGGAAGGGGTCTAACGGGCTATTGCCGCCATTTACGTAATGATATACTGTAAATAATTTCCGAAATTGTCATTTTGTTGTGATTTTTAAATAATATATATTGTCTTATCTACAGAATGATGATCCGAGAGATACTTATAGCCTCCTTGTCGGTGATCATCCACGGGATGGTAGACGCTGGCGATGTCTGTCTTGCATACGGGAATTGTAAATGCAAACAATTTCCACCCGCATTCGGAGTTCAAAAACCATCATTTCGTAAAGGTAGGTTAATAATATTTTTTCATCAAAACTTTGGTACAATTCCTCTAGTTGAAGGGAAACTCGACCGTTATATCAAGTTGGAATCTGAAAAAAATGAGAGAAACAGATTATTAGGGCATGAGCATGTTACGTCAGAATATTATTAGCGCGAACTTTTGACCCCACACTGTACGTGTGTGATTTTTTCTTCGAAGATCGCACGATTAGTGGACTTGTGTAACTGTAAGGGAGGGAGAATCTGGACTATGTGTCGTCACGTATTGGTTTAGCATAGATCGTTAATTGTACATGTAGTTTCTTTAATATTCCACAGAAAGCTACTATAGTATGTTTATTTATGGAGTATTTTGATGATAACAAATGAGTGCTTGCGTTTATTGATACACGAGAGAACTCCTCTTCAAAATAAAAGTATGATACGGTTCACAAAATAATAAAGTTTTGAGATGGAAGAGCAGTGTTCAAACAAAGGAGGCATTTCATTTTTTTCCGCACTGCACACTGCCGTAGTCACCACCATCATCTCCCCCAAACCCTCTCTCACTCTCTCTCTCTCGCTCTCCCACATCGTTTTGACCGTAAGTTTGTGTCCATAGGAGCGTTGGGGGAATTTGAAAACGATGTGGGCCTGCTAACGCATACATATATACAAAGTCACGTACATGTAAGTGCGCTAGCTAAAGAAATGTAAATAAACACAACAGCCGGTTGATTTTGAGATAATGCGGAAGTTTTCATTAGAGCATTTTCGCTTGTGGGTAATTTGGCGTAAATGAATCGCCCACCGAGAGGATTATATCGGGTTCTTACCGAAAGAGGGAGCCAAACAAACATATCAGTAATTTTAAACTCGGTTTGAGAGTGACCCGACCGTTGCAACAATCGACGTTTATGTTGCTCTTTTCTCCGCAATTACACAATTTCTTTCAAATTCCTTTCAATGGTTTTTTCACCATCACCAGAACTCAACGTTATGTTTGATTTCTATGTAAAGAAATATGATGGACTCTTCCTGTTTAACCGCTATTATGAAGTAAATAATACTTTTTTTAATATGCCTGAATTTTATTGATTACTCTTAGGGAAATGGCTTTCGATTACAATGCTAACAGAACAATCCTTTAGAACACAGATCGTATGGAATAATTGTAATATCAAAATTGATAAAAAAGAAACATTGTATAAATAAATGTTCGATAAAGGTATGTACTTGCTTCATCAAATTATTACCCTTCAAGGTCTTTGTAAAACCTTCCAGTCATTGAAAAACGAATTTGATATTGACCTCAATGATTATTTTATAATTCAAAGATCTAAAGTGCTGTCAAAATGCGTAAAGATTTCATTATAGAAATGTTCAGTGAAGAATTTAAAGAAGAAGCAAAAAAAAAAAATCATTATTCCTGAATGTAATCGACTGATACCGGTTTTTAAGAGCAGACATTTTTACAAGATACTAATAGATGAAAATATGAAAGACCCGCAAGTACTTTTCGATTGCAAAATATATTTGGTATGTCCCAACAAGATATATGCAAAGCACGAAAACTAATAGTTCAAACTTCAATAGATACAAAAACAAGATAATTTCAGTTCAAGGTATTATATAATAATTTGGCACTGAACTATAAGCTATATAAAATGTAATTGGTTTCGTCCCTTTTTGCTCGTTCGGATGCTCTGAATATGAAACAGTCAAACATATTATGTGGACCTGTATTGAAAGGCATACAAATATTTTGGAATGATGTCAAAGTTGTTTCTTGATATCATTGATTTCTCTTTCCTCGATGACGAGACGGTGATAACAGGGGTTTTAGAAAAGTGTACAAACAAAATCATATTTTAGTTATAACTAAGAAATGTATATACATAAGCAAATGTAATAGCACATCTCATATAGTCTATTTTTATTCATAAGTGTTTTATCAAGATCATACAATGAAGAGTTATACATAGCCAAAAGACATAGAAAAGTAAATGTACATGTCCAGAAGTGGTGTCCACTCGCGTATACAGTAATTCCCTTATAAAAAATACCATGGTAACCATGGTATCAAACAATGACATTCAGTGTTTGATGACCCTGTTTATCATTGTTTGATACCATGGTTACCATGGTGGATGGTAATTTGGAGAAAAAAAACATGGTTACCATGGTACTTTTTTGTAAGGGTTAAGAACGAACGTTGTTCAGGGTTTTTTTTTCATCATTTCATGAAATGTTCATTTTCTTTCCTTTCGCACTACTTCGTAATTTGAGCATGGTCCATTGCCTCGGCGGTCTCCGTCTTATGTGTTTTCATTCCCCTTTCAGTGTTTGAAGTGCGGTGCGGTGGATCCTTGTGTCTACCGGGATGCGCTCTCAAGCCATGGGAGTGGGAGGCGGAAACGGTTAAGGTAGTGGACTAATCTAATTAATTTAAGCCCCCAACAAAAATTTAATCTCCCATGTTATATGTTACAAGATACCATAGAATGCTTTTATAATGTTCTTTTTATTAAATATGTCACAGCTCTATATTATATTATATCGTATTATATTGTTTTGAGTACCAAATAAAATATCACTTGAAAAATCTGATTTCTCAAATTGTTCTGCCATTTACATCAGCATTCTGAGGACGTCCAGACTCCTTTTTCGACTGGCGAAGAACGGTGTTTTGGAGTTGTATTGTGATTTAGAGCATCAGTGCTGCTCACAATGTCCTCATTCTGATTTGGCTTCTGAATCTGAGTTTATTGGTTCTGAGCTCTGCCGCTATTGTTAATTCCCGACTTCTGAGTCTATCAATTCTAGGTGTTGATTCTCAATCCGACTCTATCAAATCTTCTTCTACCAACTCTGACTCTGTCAATTCTTTTGAGTCAATTCCTCTAAATTCGTCTTAATTCTGAGGAGCTCCTCTCCTTCTACTAACTTTTATACCATATTTGCAATACATGGACCAATGAAGGACAATCACTTTTGGAGAACATTACTTTCCTAACATGTTATTGGATGATAGTTGGAGAAAGTGGGAAGGGTCATATCATATTTAATTCATATTGGTCAACAGGTCCACTTCCTGTCACCCATGACTCGCGACGTCATGTATTCTGAACTTAAATTAAGGAAAATCCTACCACCCTTATACAAAAAACCATGGTATTACCATGGTGTTCAGTACCATGGTAACCATGGTTCTTACCGTGGATGGTAATTTGGACAAAGAACAATGGTAACCATGGTACTGAGAACCATGGTATACCGAACCATGGTTACCATGGTTCTCAGTAACATGGTTAACTTGGTTCTTTGTCCAAATTCCCATCCACCATAGGAACCAGGGTTACTATGGTTCTCGGGGTTACATTGCGTGATTTGTTTTTTATCATTTGAAAATCTACTAACTTTATGCACCTACAACTCAGTATTCCTCACAAAATCTGCCAGCCCTTGATCATTTAACTTTGAAAGAGCCTGCTGGTCTACAAAGTAGAAACAAAAATGACAGGAGCTGGCATGAAGTTCACTACCAACACAATTATCCATTTTCTCGAGGTTCAGCCACTTCTCTGGCAAAAATCTGTTAACAAAAGACATCACAATTTTGTTAGTGTTTGGCAAGAGCTTAAACCGGGGGTGAAAAATGTTGAATGATCATATGACGTATCACACATCCTAAAACCGAAGTCTTGACCATTCGTTTTACTGTGATTTACGAGAAAACAATAGGTCTTCAAACAAAGAACAATGGAAACAATATGTTTACTTTTTTTTAAAGCGTTTATTCATATGAGCTAAAATCTAGCTCGCGTAAAATATATAAAACAATTTACAGTCGAAAGCAGGAGTTTATTTCTATAGCGACAGAGATTGCCGCTTGTTACATCATTATACATGACACTAAACACTTTCAACACACAACAATATTGAAAGTACAGTAGTTAGTCTATTTCCATAGCGGAAGACTGCCGCTCATATTCAAATTACATAGTACATTATACAAACTGTCCTTCCAGCAAAGGTGCGAGATTCGTCGACGATGTCGTATTCGAATTTAGTCGATAGACGAAATTCGAAGAAACAATTGGTAGCTAGGCCTAAACGGTACATCGTAGATGACGTCGGTGATCATATTTCAGTTCAAAAATGGATGATGAACGAAAGCCAAGAGTCGGCGATGTCGATCGGATGCGAAGTCCACGTTCGGCGATGGTAACACTCGGTACAGAGTTCGACGTCGACGGTGATCGAAGACAGAGCAAAGTCGATAAAATCATCAGTCGGAGTCAGGATCAGACCTGCAAACGACGAAACGCAAATCGAAGACAAAGAAGTTAATAAGGAGGTTCTTACCTTCAATCAAAATTCAACGTCGACGGTGCTCGAAGACGGAACGAAAGTTGATAATGTCAATAACCAATTCATTAATAGAGTTCGCAACAAACTTTAAAGTTCAAATTCAAAACGGAGGTCGACGACGACGTGGTGATCGGTCGATATGGAAACTGTTCATATCATGTTGCGTATACAATATCTGTAATTTAAAAAAGACAATTTTGAATTAGAGTCTATAACTAAAACAAATATGAATATCAGCAACTTTCAACATGAAATCACACAGTCACAGAGGCAGACATTTGTTAATTTGCTGGGTTCTAATAATGCAGTATTTTATTTATTTTCTAAAAATAATAAAACATTCAATTCTACGAACAATGACTACATGTACTAATCACATCAGAGTTAATGTGTATTTAAATGGACAAACTTTGCTTTGAATGATATGCCCCATAAATCCACCAAGATCCTACATCAAATGACGTACATGGGATAATACAGTCTTATTCTGTCGGAAGGTGTTTTAAGTCCCAGTTGACAATGTCACAACTGACTATCTAGACATCGACTAGATCTATATACATATTGTAAATGACGTAGATGATTCTAAAACTTACCCATACTGTTGTAGATTAGCAGGGAAAACTCAGTATTCAGCATGATTTTGCAGATCTATAACACCAACATTCGGTCCCCTTATATAGGGATATACACTATACATACAACACTGTATGGCACTGCATATCATTGTACGTACACGGCACTGAATTGCATGTACAGCGATCCTTTAGGACATACACACAGCCAATCAAAAATGCGGGAATTTACACAATAGTTGTATAGTATACCTGTGTACGTGTGCGCTGTGTGGGGTTTGGGGCGTTTAAGTATATAGTCTTGACTAGTGTAAACCTTCATTAGATATGTCAAGCCCTTAATTGCACAATCTCTAAATGTACACACCATTGATAAATGGCCAAATGAAAGTTGAGAGTTTTCCATTCCTGTTCCCCACCCCCTAGATCCGCCACTGTTGAACCATACAACTGCCATTCTGCCAAGTACCGCAAGATACCATGTAAACATTTGGAAGTTACCATGGTCATTGTTTTAAAAACCATGGTAATACCATGGTTCTTGCATGGTAGTACCGTGGTAAGAGACGAGTACCACGGGTACCATAAAGTACCGTGGTTATACCATGGATTTACTATGGTTACCATGGTTTTTTATAAGGGCGGTCATACAATATATCCCGAAATATGACTCAAAACCTTGATGGATTAGGCCACTTGACCATTTTGCATTCCTGGTCGAAACAGTAATAGAAAGGGTCTAGTCTGGCAGGTCCATGGTTTATGTTACCCTTGGGGCAATATGTCCTTCTACCCAGCCATTCTCAATGTTTTCAAAGTAATAGTGGACGTCATCCACTTTATGACATTCTCAGTATCATTTTATGGATGTATTCCTCTTTTGTTTTGTACTGAATGTGAGCAGATTGAACTTTAGTGTAATGGGCCTTTCACATTTGAAAAATGAATTTAACATAGAATCATACCCTTATGGCCGTTACATTTTTCATAGCATTTTAGATATATATATTTATATATATATTCATTGCAAATGACCAGATTTACTATCAAAAGAAATATAAGATCTGTCAGAAATTTCTAAAGAGAAAATAAATGTAATATTTGTCACTGACATATTATGATTTAAAATGTTCATTATGTATAGACACCTAGAAAATCATTTTACACAATTTTCAAGAACATACCTCAAGTATTTTTTAAAGGCAGTAGCCCTCATTTGCACACCATCCCCCACGTTGATGAATTTCCATGGGTAAAAGCTCTTTGACTCGGGTATAACCCTCTTTAAATTTTAGAGCTAACGGACGAGTACATTGGAAATGAGAAGTGAATAGATTTCTTTTCTTTGAATTTGAATTTTAATTTTGAAAAAAAATTTTCTTCAGGTGTTAAAACAACTCTATTACAACACCCCCTAAAGGGGTATCTGTTGTGATAACTTTTGTAAATCAAACGTGCAGTGCATTGTATATCCTTTCATACCTCCTTAAAAAATTCTTTTTAGAACATATTATATACTAGAATATACATCCTGTACAAACGACCAATGATAACAGATATTGCTTGCAAAACTTAATTTTTGTCTATCTGGCCACCTTTTCTATATTTGTACGATGATAGATGATGGAACTTGCGGGAGGCACTCGTTTTTCCGATGGTTATTATTTTCCTGAACCCAACATTTTTCCAGGGGGTTCATAACTCCGAAACTGAAATAGGGTTCATATTTCCAAATGTTTGTTGCATTATTCCGAAGGTTCATTTATTCAGGTTCATAATTCATGAAGTGAAACAGTTTTCATTATTCCAAAAGTGTGACACCCCCAAAAAAAAGGAGCAGCGATTTAGGCGTCTGTCATTTTCCGAATTAAGAACCTACGGAATTATGAGACTTCAGAGGAACGCATCATTTGGAATTAATTCAGATCCTTTGGAAATATGAACCTTTAAAAAAGCTAATATATGAAAAGATAACCGGATTTTACTATTACATTAATTAGAACCCCAATGTTTGAACGTCACGATGGAAACTGAATTCGGGCAGGCCAGACTTCCGATGACTGATGTTGGAATGGTTATCGACTCAGAAGAATTGTGCCCAGAGGAAGATTCTGAAGGTAGGGTAATATGTAGTTGCAGATTTACAAAATGTCCAGGGGTGGGGGTAGGGCGACTATTTTAATGGACTTTTCATATATGATTTCTTCAAAAATGTGTTGTAACAGAATACCTAAAACTTTTTCTAGACCATTTTAATCTGACATTAATAGGTAATCTATTCCAAAATTCACTGACCACAAAAGACAATAAAAGTTCTGGAAACATAAGTATGCACCTTCTTTTCTCTTTCACCTGGAGTAGTGGAGTAGCTATGCAATATAATGTCACAGTTAGTCTATAAAAAATATGAGAACAGTTGTTTTTTAACACATCAAACATGATAGTAAAAATTGATCAATCATTTAAACTATCCACGTTTAGGATTCGCAATTTTTAAATATATACGTGAGTTCTTCACTCACTAAATGTTATATCATACATAAACTGCCATTTTCGGTCAATACAATATGTTTCTGATAGGCTAGCCTTATAATTGGTTCCCCACACCTCTATTCCGTATGTAAAATGTGGTCGTATAAACAAAATCCGCAATCTAAATAACATTTGAACTTTCTTTCTAGTACACTGATTTACAAAACCAATATGCCTACTCCCAGACAGATGGGGGTGATGGGCAACGAACCATTTATTGAAGTACGAGTTGTTCAAATACATTAGATATTTTTTCCTGTGAATTGTATTATAGGAATATGACACACACGCCGTCTAACATAAACATGTACCGTAAATTCCAACTCCCTAATACCATTTTTGAGTCTTTACTTTACTTTAATCTGTAATCGATTTTAGGCTGTTTTGGGTTACAGAGAAATACAACTAACCAATAGCAGTTCAGAGTTTTCTAAGGGTGTAAATGAATCAGCTTTTCCTCCTCAAATTGGCACCGACCAGTCGTAGTTTCCGCTGTTTACAGTGTGAAAAAAAAGAAATTGAACATAGAATAAACCAGTGTGGATAAAAATTTTACTAAAGAAAAAAAACAGAAAGAAATTGAACACGCAACTAGAACACAAGAATGGTAATTATAAATTTCACTTCGCATTACCGATTTGGAAACGGCAATGATCTTTTTCGATTAAATCGCTCTTATGTATGAACGACACAATTTTCTGCACAGAAATAGGCTCCAAATTTTCAGCGACATTTGCACTTTCTCTAAAAGAAGAGCCTAAACTTTTTTGGGTTCAAGAATCAATCGATGGTACCGAAACGGAGAAACAGTTTATTTCTCAAATGTATTGTAAGTCAATTTTTATGTTGAAAGGCAGGGGATTTTACTTTATGATTTCTTTGCAAATTGTGGTATTTCAAATATGTTTTGGTAATCTGAAGTTCCTGACACACTTCTTACACAACGCACCATTTCCTTGTCTGATCTTGTTTTCTAAATTATTATGTTACTATTTCTCACAAGAAAAAAACATGAATTTCATGCTGTATCACCATGATCAGTAGCAGAGATAGCAAAACGTATTCAAATGACGTTTGTTACCTTCTTTCTCCTATATTTTTGGTATAATGGTCTCTTTTTTTTAGGCCTTGCGGCACCAATTATAAGAGCTGTTTGCCAAGTTTCTAGTAACGGCACAACTTCTTGGAACGCCAGCATAAGATGTGAAGATAATGTGACTAGACAATTAAAGAGTAAATTGATGGCAAGTTTCACCATGATAACGTTAGATGCTCCTTTAGATATGAAGAGGTAGACCGCGGCGGTTTGTATTAACGTGTGAATGAATGCCAACTACGCGCAACAGAGGTTCTATATGGCTTTCTCGGTTCTTCGCGACTTCGGGTGACACGAACTTTCGTGACTAATCAAGCCCTAACCTCAGAATGGTCTGGTTTAATGTTTGTGAAGAAAATAACCGACTCTTTATGCAAAGCCTTTACAGCAAATCCACGAGAACTGGCGTCTCGACCCAACTTTTTTTAATACGAGATAAATAATCACAAGATAGTTCGTTAGAAGGCCAGCAAAGCGACACTTCGTCAATGTCTGATCGTATAGGCATGTTTTCTACAAAAAATGTACATGTAAAAATATTAGCCTTTTTTATAGGACAATCTTTGAAAACGTTGTGATTATTTGCATTCAGTTTACCCGACCTTTCGTGAATAAATTAGGGGTATTTTTTACACAAAATATCGTGTAGTCTGATGTGAAGCACCCGACCTTTTGTGAATGAAGCGGTACGTTTTTACAAAAGGTCGTGTAACCCGACAAACCAACTCGACTGACGCGAAGATCCGATGGAACAAAATAAGCCTACGCGTATTTAAGTTTACTACATCATTAAAAGAAAGAAACAAACACCGCTGCTTACCGCCTCATATCTAAACGAGGCTTAAGAATTATACTTCAATGGGGCACAATAATAATTATAATGAAGACGCGATGAAGTAATCGTCTTCCATCCAATATTATGTTGTCTAATGTCATGAATGTAAAATGAATAGTACAATTGGTATACAACATTTTTAATTCTGTTATAAAATATTCATTACAATTAAAGCGTATTTGGTGAAATGAAATTAATTTTTAGTTCCTGTTTTTTGGTTCTTATTAGCTCTTTATTTCTTAGTCGCATCTCATCAATTACTCAGTTGTTCTTCATATCCAACCCCTGCTTAATAAAGCGTATGCTCCTATTTTTTTATGTCAGAACTTTGGGATTTCTAATCTCAAAATGTGTATGGTCGGATGGCGAACCTTCTCAACTACTCACATCCTGGGTGAATGTTAACTACCACTTTGCATTTTTTCCACTGAATTGTTTTCGTTCGTTATAACATGCCTAACAGCCTCTATTTTTTTTTACTTCAAATCTTACCACAAACAAACCCTAAATCGTAGTTTGGGAGTAAGAATCCAACCTTCTCTAACACTCAGCCCTCCTGTACTTTAGTGTCTTATCCACTGTTTTATTTAAAATTAAATACTCATTCGTCAGCCCTATCCAGACAGCAGTCTATATAGAAAGACAAGATTTAGCATGAATTACAAAATTTAGTCCTTCCCTCTTAAAATATTTTGCTAAGCCCCTGCAAGTTAATGTCGAGGCCGGCAAAAGTAGAAGTCCAAGCTAATTTAACGTTTTTATGCTATCAAAGAATTAAAGTGTTTTGCAGTAAAGATTACAAACGACTGAATTTTGTGTATCTTATATACTTGAAGAACGGGATAAATGATGCTAATGTGAAATACGTTGCTGAAGAAGTTTTCACAATAACCCAGAACTATGAGAACATTACCGCTACCGACATTGCCTTACTGTATGAGATCCTGCAGCTCATAGCTGACCTGAAATCTGATGCAAATGTGAGTTAATGAGTCATTTCCCTTCCCTAGCGATATACTGTAGTACCTTATATTAAAGATATAATGTCCCTTTTGCAGCCAACATCAAATTCTGTAGAACTTAGCAGGAATTATGAATATGTCATGTTTATCCTATCTGTGAAAATTTAAACGTGAGCAGTGTCCTAATATTCAAATTGTTCAAGGAAACCCGTTTACTTGCTAGACTTCACTGTCAGACACTATTGAGTGACTGACTGGCCTTTTTTCTTCTTTGGTAATAACATACATAAAATGAGCTGTCAAGGGTACATGAGCATTTGTCTACATCAATAACCCACTTCTTGTAATGGCCAAAATTAAACTGATGGAATCTTTGCGCAGCACAAAACGTACGACCATTCGGTACAATGGTCTGAAAATCAGACTATTACTTACTGACTTGTTAGCACTTAAAACTAATAGTCGTTATTTTCCCACTTTAAGACATTTTCAACCCCCCCCCCCTTTTTTTTTAAAGGGAAGTTCTAAATTAGTATTATCTTTCAAATGCCGTTGGAATTTAACCTTTTCATTTTTTGGGCCAGCAAATGGGACATAGTACCTTTAAAGGACCAAATCATTTTACATAGAGAGAGAACAAAACGGAGCATGTTCAAACACATCTGTATTGCTAAGTGTGGGAGAGAAAGAACTCAATATTATTATTGCAAATTATGCAACGTAAGATGAGTGATAAATTTGATTGTATACTTTATATAAGTATTATTAGAGGCGCAATGGCTCAGCGGTAAACAGTGGTTTCTTAATCGGGTGGTCCGGTGTTCGAAACCAAGACAATGTGCTAGAGCCCATTGATTGGAAAGGCATTATCAAATCATCATTACCAAGTCCCTGGTTACTTACTTACAAGCATACAGATCCCTAATAGTGGTCAGGGAAAAAACAATCTTTCAAACCTAACTTTATAGTAAAGGGTCTAAAATAAGAAGCTTATTATAGCGTATTCTCAGACCCCTGCACATGGGTGTCTCAAATTACGGTATGTGATGTTTTGACGTATCTCGTTTGTAATGAACGAAGAAAGTCAAATCTCGGTTGTTGTGTAATGATATTTACCTTGTCTTTGATAGGTAACAGGTCTTATAGTGGGAATAGTAAATAACGTGATGTTTGCCGAAGAGGAGGTGCTAGCATCTGCCCAAGAAAATGAGAATTCTACTTCCCACATCGTCCAGGTCTTAGAATCTCTGTTGAATACCGTCGACATTGGTAACAGCACGCTTGCCGCAACTTATCCTAATATAGCAGTTCAGGTAAACTAGACCTTGACTCTCACAAATGTGTACATTCTTTCTGCCCATATTGACTTCTAGGAATTGTGTATGCGTATATATATATATAGCAGTTCAAGTAAACTAGACCTTAACTCTCACAAATCTGTACATTATTTCTGCCCACGTACACCGTTGTGTGAAAGCTTGTATATGATCGATTCATGCATCCCAGTACACAATGGAACATGAGTTGTGTGATTATCTTCCTTCTCTAATCAGACTTGCTCAGTTTGAGTGCATTACAATTTGACTGACCTTGGTTGCGGAAGGCGTGCTCGCGGATTTGATAAAAAAATGTTTGTTTGTTTAAAAAGGGCAAGAAGAAACACCCCCAAAATTGGTCATATTTCCAAACGCGTGAATGTGTGTGTATATCATGATTTGGTGAAAATATGTTTTTTTTTGTAAATGTGTACTCAATGTTTAAATAAAAGATATCGAATATTGAGATAATTGCATAATTATAACTGTACATACTTTCCTGCAGGTGCTTGACGTACCTTCGGACACTGCTGGAGACGGCATAGTGGTCACCATGTTAAATATGGACAACGATTCCTTGAGCAACAGTGACATCATGGTAGAAACACACCAACACACACCTATTGATTTTGTCCCAAGAGACACCTTTACCAGGGTTGTTGTACCCATTGAGGTGGGGGAAAACGCTATCGAGCCTCTCAGGGTTGCTTTCGTTGTTTATGCCAATGATGCCCTGTTTCCTTCTCCAAGTCTTGCTCTACTCAACCGGGAGACACATGAGTTCAACCGTGAGATTAATACACCAGTGGTGTCCTTAACAATCGGTGGACAGAAGATAGAGAATCTCATGGAGCGTGTCAATATCACTTTCTATAGATTCGAGGTGAGCATGGTAAGAGGTGCACTGAAGGGTTTTATGACAAATGCTCCAGTGACGAATGCTGTGATGTCAATATCCCATTATTAACAAAATTAGTAACTTCGGTCTCGGACTAAAGACTATACCTATATCCATCCAATCTTAATACTAAACATAACCTAAGAAACACTTGGAAACCTAACCCCACCACTATATGCGTACATTTCTTACAAAACACACCCGGAACAATCGTCACCAGCCAGAGCATATTCTCATTAGAAACGGGCGGAAGTAATAACAATACTGACTGGTGTGTTAGTAAAATCAATATTTAATCATACAGTAGGCTTGCGGTTGCACCATGTGAGAGAGAGGGAGGATTGGGGAGTCATGAAAAGGACTCTCGGTAATCTATTCTTTCTATCTATTCTATTCTTTCTCAGCATCTAATATTTAATGAGTTAGTCAATTTTTTAAAGGGTTTCTATGGTGGCATTTCAACAACTTTAAAAAAGGAAATGAAGAAGAAAAAAGTTTTCATGAGATAAATATTTAAAAGCATAAGACACTCATTAACATGGATCGAGAAGCCATTTTCTATGCGGATTGCTAAACATTTTTAACGCCATTAATTGCTTGCAAGCACCCCCTACACCCCCTACACTAGCCGATGTTATGGTAAAACTCAGATACTTAACATTAGATAGGCCTATATAAACAATATATATATTGATTATACTTGTACTTTATATGTCGTAAACGGGCATGTGCTAAGTTCTGTTGCCAGTGGTTGTGGGCCGCATGCCTCTATAACATATATATATATATATATATATATATATTTGTTTATTTTATTGACTGCTTTCAGCCTGACTCCCGCGAACCTACTTGTAACTTCTGGGAGTTTAATCTTAGTAAATGGTCTAAGGAGGGATGTCAACTGTTACCTGATAACGACGTCTTCAATAGCTTCAGCGATGAATACTACACATGCGCCTGCGACCATCTGACCAACTTTGCTGTTTTAGTGGTACGCGATCCCTTCCACATGTTTGAAATATCGCCTTTTTTCTCAAACTGAATGAGTAGTATGTTAACGTAGTCAAATTAAACTAAACAACTAAGTAAACATGAGACTACTGTTGCAAAGATTGGATCCTATATTAACATATATGGTTTATCGGTAAAAGCTACTTGTCCTATTTCTTGACCGTTTTGCAAATGAAAATATTGCCGAACAGACGTGAAATTTGATTTCACACTTTTATACCAAAATAACGAACAAAGATTTTTTAATATTTTTTTTTAACGGACAGATAGTATTTTGGTTTAAGGGACGAGGGATGAAGGTGTAATAGGTCGGTCGCTCCCAATATCTAGCAGAGTCTCAGCCTGGCAACCAGGCACTCAGTACGGCCAGATATCACAATTCGCCTTTATCTAGAGGCCTGTAGTTTCCCCAAAACTTGGTTAACGTGAGTTTGGTTTAAAGGTTGAAAGATTTGGTTTACGGGCTCAATTGAATCTAGACATGGGTGGTGAACGAATTTAATAGATAGATAGATAGATAGATAGATATAGATAGATAAATGGATTTTATTAAGATCTTCGTGTCTGGCAGTTAAAAACTGAAATGAACATGCATTACAATAACAATTTCCAAAGAAGATTAACATAATAATATGAGATACGAATAGGTCACTTCCGCAATGCACTCAAATGCAATCGAAAGGAAATGCCAACGAGCTTTCACACTCGCCCGCCGAGGGACACTGCACGCCAATAGCCAGAACGCGGACCGCATACACCAGCAGCCGCTAGGCTGAACAAGCTATAATGTTCATCCAGCCCAGCAACAACCCATGCACGCAATCCGCACCCCGACCACCAAAACACAATGATCCTCGGCAGGCGAATGCGATCATTCATCTCAAGGCACTCCACAAACACATTCACTTAATCGGAATACATTACGAGAGTGGTATTTAATAAAACATCAAAAATATAAATCTGTGAGTATTTTTTTTAAAGACAAAGAGTTAAAATGTGTATAGTTCATACTACTTAGGGAATAAATACATTGTATTCTTCATTTCAATGTGCTGTATATTGCACAAATATGTTATTTCTTACTTCCAATCGAGAATATGAATATTAAGATATATACAAATACAAACTTGTGCAAAAATAATCGTTGTCAAATTTGTCACAACGTAATAAAAAATAATGCAGTGACGGATACATTGCTCGCCCGAAGTTCTAAAGATAATCGCATAATTGAATGGCGTGACGCGCCTCAAACCCAATAGGCCTGTTTGTATGTTTGCAGGTTTCACATGTTACTTTTAAACCTGTTATCAATGAGTGAAACCTGTTATCAATGAGTGAAATTCATAATGTATGCAGATTTAAAATGTATTCTTTACTGTAATCTTATTTCATTGCTCCTGCACACGTTTTACGCTGAAGGACATATATGCACAGGACGAACCTCCGAAACCTGTACTCCGTTTATTGAGTATCATTGGATGTGCTATATCAATTGTGTGTCTGGTCATCGCTATCGCGTCCTATCTTAGTGTCAAGTAAGTCAAAAATGTTTGTGGCAGTTGTTGTTTGCCCACCCCCATTCCCAAGACAATTATATAATAAGATATAATTAGTCTAAATCAATGAATTTGTACAGAAACACAATATAATCATGATAATGTACAAAAGCGATTGAAAATGAAAGAGTCGATAGTGAATCTTAGAACAGAATGAGAGATGTCTATCAGTAGATCATCGCAAAGACATACGAGAAGTCATTTCAATTGGTATGTTCAGTACATGTACCCATTTTAAGGCTTATATGCCGGCTTATATGCCACATACTAGTAAATAATGATTGTTCTGATTACTTACCACGTCATTTGAATGTTCGCATATTACAATAGATGATGTTTAAGGCAATTAAAGGGCAATCCAACAGTTCCGATTCGTACGAAAGCAGACAAATAAGAATAACATAATAAGAAAGTTTGAATAAACAGGACCAATCACATGAAAGTTATAAATGTTTGAAATATCATATCACAAAATCTATGCGAATCTCAGATTGGCAATTTGGTAAGTGGAATGTGACGTAGTCAAGGAGAACTCTACCATTTGTCGTGTACAAATACATCATTAATTTATGTTTTTGCTCCTTCTCCATCGGGACACTATTCGAAACATGTTATGGATAGCATATTATCATAGGTTCTCTAAAAAGAAAGGACCTTCCGAGTCATGCTTTTGACTAAAAAGTGACAATGTAGTAATTTTGTGTGTTTAAACAGATGGAGAATTTGTCCGGTACTACGTCACATTGACATTACCGATCGTGCCAATATGGAGCACATATACATCATCTACATAGAGTGCAGTGATAACAACTTGCAAACATTCATCATTTTTTAAATTTTTTATTATTATTATTATTATTATTATTATTTCATTTTATTTATTTATTTATTTATTTATTTATTTTATTATTTTTTTTATTTGTTATGTATTTTATTTTTTTTATTTATTTTTTTTTATTTTTTATTTATTTATTTATTTATTTATTTATTTTTATTTTATTTTTTTTTTTTTTGGGGGTCTTTTCATGCAAACTTTCACCAGTCTGCTTCTGGTGTGTCTCTCCAAAGTTTTGGAATAACCTACCACTAGACATAAGAAAAGCACCGTCTGTGGCCGTTATCAAAGTTGTGATAGAGACACACCTTTTCTCAGAAGCCTTTTGAACAAGTTTCGGTTGTGTGTCCAAAAAGTGTCACTTTAAGATTTTGTTTTTCTTCACACCAGTGCAAGTCAGTATATTACATTAGCTGCGCTATAAATCGATCGTATTATTAACGTTATCATTACCTAATGGTTGTTTTTTTTTATATCAAGAACAAAGTCTACAGAGTTTTCATTTTGGGATAAAATAGATGGGAGACATTATGTCGTATACAGGTCACATTGCAGGGAACTGCCCTTGTTAGCACAATGAGATCAAAGAATTTTTGTTTATTTCTTGGAAGAAAAAAGAATTTTTGTTTATTTCTTGGAAGAAAAAACAACAAATAGCCAGATAAAACGTATGTATGATAATATGTTTTATCAACAGGAAGATACGAAGATCTCAGTCTCATAAGATTTTCATCTGTCTTTGCACCGCCCTGCTCTGTTTGTACACCGTCTCCCTCGCCATCATTGCTCTCGACACAGAGTTCCAGCATGCCGAGGTCGAGTTGATACCGTGTTCCGTCCTGGCGGCACTCGTCCACTATTTCGTGCTCTCTTCGCTTACGTGGATGGGCATCGAGGGGTTTAATACTTATCTGGTCATTATAAAAGTGTTTAATACTTACATCCCGAGGTTTATGATCAAAGCTTCGATTGTAGGATGGGGTAAGAACCGTTGATTTCTTCTGATAATACAACAAATACAACTATAGTGCGTACTATTTAAAAAAAAACACTGACAAGAAATTAGACCTGTATGGGTTTCTAGATGACGCTGAGGATCACCACAGACTTTTCAAGAACAGACATAGACTGTTTTTACACTTGATTCCTGTATTCACTATTGTGATATTTACCTGATCGTCGGGTCTACTAGTCGAGTGTTCAGTTGTGGTTAATTAACATACGTAGAGGACTGTAAACCTTACGCAACTCTAAACCCTATCCACACCCCTCCGCCTTCCACCTCCACCCTAAGTGATCAGCCAGGACCACATCGTGTGAAGGAGAGAACGCTTTGGGCAACTTTCAATCTTTGTTCATTATTTGTTTATTTATTTGTTTAATTAGTAATTCTTTTTCTATTTCTTTGTTTAATTATTCTAGTATATTTTTATTCTGTTAGTTTTTTAATTACTCATATATTTATCTATTATTTACTCCAAAGTGTAAAGATCAAGTAAAAGAGTATAACGGGACATTTTCCTAATATTTTTTCTTTTTCTTTTTCTTTTCAAACTCAGGTATCCCGGCTGTGATTGTTGCCGCAACTGGGGCAATCACTAAGAACTATTATGCTGTAGAAGATTAGTAAGTTGATCCATACTTGTACATGAGGAATCTTGCTCCAACAAAGATAATTAATGCAAGTTACTATATATTAATGAAAAGTGAAAACTGCATTTCAATTTGTGTTTATCTATGTCTCGAAGTTAGAACAGAATACTCCTACTGTTCTAGGATATCAGCGAAATGGCTCTAATACAGCTCTGGTATAGAGGAAACAACAAATGAGCGTGAGCTTTACATTCATGACTAGGGTACTGATTAAATTAATGCGTAGTCAACCTTGTTTTCTGTTGTCTTCCCCGAGTAATGTTCCATTTTCTCTTTATCTCCATCCACAGTTGTTACATCCGGAAATGGCCCCTGATTGGTGGTCTCTTGGTCCCAATGGCCATCATCCTCATCATCAATATCACTGTGTTCATCCTGGCAATGCGTCGTCTAGAAAATTCTGCACGAATGGCAGGACGTGTGAAGAAGGACTGCAAGACCGAACGACAAGAGACCCTAGAACGGATCCAGAATGGCATCGCCATGTTGCTCCTGCTTGGCTTCACTTGGACTACTGGATACCTGACCCTGATCAACGTGGACTTCACTGAACTCTTCTTCATCATCTTCAACTCCTTGCAAGGCTTCTTCATCTTCGTCCTCTATTGTCTTCGTAAAGAAGCCATCAGGAAGCAGTGGCGCCGTTGTATTTTCTGTACACTGTTGCGGGAAGGTGGCAGCGCTGAGTCCCAAGGAAGTTCCGGAGGAACATCAAGAGCTACGAGTGGGACTGAATGCTCTCAGCCTATGTTTGAATCTTCGTCTACCATACCTCATGCCAATCCATCTTTTGACCCACTCAAATTAGATATAAAACCACCAGGCTGCGATGATTAACGTTTGAACGATGTATCTCCTTTGACTAATAGTCAGAAGATAATAGTAGACACGAGCACAAAGACTTTGATTTAATCAGGGTAATTTCTATACTGTAATGCAGCGCCTATTGAAATTATGTTCGGATTACGTAATATGGCATAGTCGTGTTCCTACATTTCAATATGTAACGCCCATGTCTATTGAAATTGCATGAAGTTGATTTTTTGAAAGTCCTAGCTAAAATGCTGTACATAAGTGAAATCCTCTTGAATTTTGTGAAAACGCTTTGTAACTTGTTATATGCTGTTGATGGTAGGGTCTATCTGACTTGTTGGAATTATATTGTGTACATGAGCATATATAGGTTGATACCCGATCATGCATGATGTGAGTGTGGGGGTACTTGTTTGAATGATAAATTGACACATTTTTATATAAACATAATTATATACAATAACGCGAAATGGTTGTAGAGGGGTAGTGTGTTTGTTTGTTTGCTTTATTGTTCCACATTTCACATAACAAGGTTGTCTCATGCATAAGATTTAACAAGAGAATGCATATTATAACAATGATAGACATGTAACATAGAGAAATGATGAAGTGAAATTATGGGTAACCTATCAAGTAGTAGAGCTTGTAAATTATAGGTTCCCGAAATAAATACAAAATTATTTCGACAGTAATAAAAAAAGACGTAATACAAGTTTGAGTCACTGACATGTTTGACTAGTGTTTGATAAGGTAGTACATAATAATTGCAGTATGGAAGGCTTTATTAAAAATAAAAAAATAAAACTTATCTTTTTGATAAATGCTTTCAGTTAATGTAAATCCTAAATTTTAAAGCGCACTGAGAGAGTTTCTGTCATGAAATGCGCTATAGAAGAACGACATAATAATTTATCATCACCATTATTGTTATTATTATTGGATCAATAAGGGAACTAAGTTCACACCGTACCAGATTGCCACTTGAAACAGGATAACTTTATTGTATTCAAATCTGCAGAAAAGGTATGAATCAAAAGAATGCCTAATCTAATTTAAATGATCTAGCATATGCAAAATACCTGTATGTTCAAAACAGGGCTTGGAATCTCAATTTGCTTTATGGCTCGAGGCCCAAGTAAACCAAACGTAATTTCAGATTAAGAAACTCAAAACAGCCAAAGTGCCTCTGCCAATAAAGCACCAAACCAATTTACTGATTTGTCCTTCACTCAATTCTGAACCAAAAAAGGGAAGTGTCAAATAAAGTCATTTCTTTCATTTCTATGACCAAATCTTCAAACTCTAAATTTCACTTGCCATCCTGTGTTCTAACAAGTAACAATTTCATGCCTTGTCTATCCTACTTTTCGATGAAACAATTTGATACACTATACAATTCGTCATATCTTCAATATGTCTGTAAAAGATAGATATGTGAGCACATTTCATGTCTACCAAACTCTGAATTGTTCTAACAGCATAAACTGGTTTTCTTTCAATGTATTACGACTCAAAATAGATATTTAATAAAAATTCTGGAACTTTCCAAATGTCCCTTTCAAATTATGCGCCACGTCTACAATTTGTATAACGCCGCCTACGGGCAACCCAAATACATATACAGGTAAGCGGTAAAGTTAAGATTCCCGCACATGTACTAAATGTAAACGGTCATTTCAATACTAGCTCATTCGTTATGCTTGGGCTCTGACAATCATGTATTTCTCATACTTATATGACACATAAATGAAATTACTGAATGTTCAATGTCAATGTAATAATACTCACTTCCTAGGCAACAATCTGGCGCCACAAGTTATATTATTGGTCTCACGAAAACTGCTCTGACTTTCTTCTTTCTCTATTCTTCTTCTTCTTCTTCTTCTGTTTTGATTTAATGGCAATTAGTCAGTTGTGACTATTGTCGCCAAATTACTTTACGTCACGTGATTATATCTCTCGTTTTTTATTTTAGTATGGTATCTTTGAAACTAAAACCTACGGTGTCTTCAAATTGACCTCCGACCAAAAAAAAAATGAATACATACAAATTAAGGTTTGCTCAACAAAACAATTATTACCAGTATTATTATATTTGTTTTTTAATTCATTTATTTTATTTTATCATTATCATTATTATTACTATTATTATTATAATTATTGTTTTTATTAATGTCTTTTTTTTAACTTGATGCTTTATAATTATATTGGATATTTCGGCTTTCTAGACTAAGAATAGATCAAATATCCCCCAGCTATGTCGAGTGAGTTGTTTAGTATATAAGTTCCCGTACCAGCTTATATCTGCATGCATATTGCTGTAAATTAAATAAATACAATCATTTTGTCTTTTTACCATTAATTTTCATATTCTATAGAGAATCTATAATATTTCCGTTTAGCAGTTCAGTTAATATATAGATATCTTGGTGCATAATCATTAGACCATGTATGTTTAGATGTAGAGTTCTAGTAGAATAAGATAAAGATAAAGATAATTTCTATAAAATAGTAAAACCCATCGAGACGATGGTGGATACGTGTTCATGAAAGTTATGTAATCATTATTTATTTATGCACTGGCGGTACATTTGATGATAAATAGGCGGAAGTATTATTTTCAAGAGGGCAACAACAAAAAAGGAAATAAAATGTACATGTACGCTTTAGAAATTTCATGGGCAATCCTGTCAAATATTTGTTGTGTTTTATATGCTTTTTTCCTTGTCTTTTGTACTACTGTATTTTGATATTTTGAGCTTGGCAAATAAAATAAAATAAAATCAACTCATATGAAACTCTATCACTTTGGCAGTGATTATTCCAACATGGACAAAGTGGGCCGCAAGTCTCCATGTATCAAATATCTGTGAATATTTTGGGGTCATTTTGTTTAAGTGCTATCTTC
This sequence comes from Mesocentrotus franciscanus, assembly GCA_037976565.1. Lineage (NCBI taxonomy): Eukaryota > Metazoa > Echinodermata > Echinoidea > Camarodonta > Strongylocentrotidae > Mesocentrotus > Mesocentrotus franciscanus. The sequence goes on from CP137673.1 coordinate 4,663,869, forward strand.
GAAATAGCTTATCATAATAGACCATTTTCGTAATGTAACCAAATCTAATGCATACATCTTTTTGATGTACCTCGATACGCTATATATATATATCATTAATTTGTTACGAACAATTGTATTTCAATAGTCAGAATACGAACTACATAGTTGTTGCCAGGTAGAAACAAGCATTGTGGCTTGCCCTACCCAACAACACGTAATGTGTGAATTTTGCATTATGATTATTGAAATTCAATTATTCATTACAGGTGAATGACATATCTGTATTGAGGCACTTCACAAAGACGTATGCATTAAATTTAGTTACATTACGAAAATGGTCTATCATAATTAGTCGTCTGCATTTACCAACTTTCAGTTTCGCCTTGATTTTTACCTCTTGCCTTTTCCACTGACGCCGAATGTCTTTCATAATGGTGATAACATGCATGGGTATGTTTAAGAAAAAAAATGTATTTAATTCAAATAATTCTCAATACAGAATAATTATGCCAATCTGACACTATCACGCGCTGAAATGTGAGAATAAGAAACGTCTAGCATCACTCTTTTCTCCGGCTTCCAATAGTTTCTTTCCCTTTCCCCCCTAATGAAAATCATTGTGCGTGTTTATAAACAATTTCATTTTCAAGCATGATTCCGGATTTACTCGCGTTTTGAAGGTATAATGTGCCATACAGCGCACTTAATTTGCCATGTAAACAGGTGATAAATATGCAAAGAAAACGAAGAAACATTTTGTTTTAGTGTCCCCTTTATAATTAAGTTACCCCACCCTTTGAAAAACGTCCCGTCACCCCTATATCAACATTATGGTGACTAATGAGTTCTCTCATTGCCTCAGTCTTTATACAGATGCTTTATGGTTCCAGTAGACAATAGCTTGATAGATGTAGTTCATATACTAAAAACTGGGATGGAACATCTTTCCGAGTATATGGCGATGTTTATGGCGATTCTCGTTTCAGCGGCATATTTGTTGACAATTTATCACTTACACAAAACATCTTCGAAACAGGGAAAATTCAAGTAACTTCTCCAACAACAACAAATCTTAGAAAAATAATTTTCTTCGATTTTCTTTGCCGGAAGAAAGGAATGGCAGCGTCATAAATAGGAGAAGAAAAGGTCTTAAGATCTAATCTCTTTACACTATAGAATGTTACTCAACCACATATTGATTTTAAAGATGTGTGATTTGCTTGTGTGTGACAGATAAGTTCAGACAAACATATTGTGAATTTAAGGACAGTATCTTCGAAAAAAAAAGATCAATCGGTATCCAATTTTCGCTGTGCATCATGTATTAAAAATGGTCTACTTCCTCGCTTTATGATTGCTAATGTCAAAAGCAACCGTATTCTATTTTTATTACTGAGCCATTTTCAAAAAAGAGGCAATGAAATGTTGGCTTTCGTTTCTTGTTCCCTTTTCTGTTTGAGTGGACATTATGTTTTATAGCAGTTTCTGAAGAGCCTTCTTCTCCTTCTTCTTTTTCCAGTGCAAGTAATGTCCTCTTGGACGAGTATTTTCGTACTTTTGTTCAGTACTATAAAAATATAATAATAAAAGTGCCATGCTGTATCATGTGAGCCTTAACACAGATTCTGACAGATTACTGAACGTAACCAAAAGCCTACTGGAACCGGGTGGCCACTGTACAAAAGCTATGGGAATAAGATAATTCAGTAGTCAATGGGACAATAGTAAAAAATTTACTCCGTATTAATTTATAAGTGAGAGGTGGGTTCAAAACCAAAGTGTCATAGCAAAGAGCGTACAGCATTTTCTTTTCTCGGCCCTTGTTTTCCGCAAAATCAAATTTCTACTTTAAAGCAACGCATTTTCTCTTGTTTTCGTCACCTGCTGACGAATTTACAGATGAATGAAAAACTGTATTTAAAATCAAAATAGATATACTTATAGGCCAGGAAGGATAGGATAATTTAAGTCTGAAAGGTAGTAGACGAACAATGACATGAAACAAGAATCGCAAGTTCTTTTTGGTAGGTGACGATCATCTCATTATACTACCGTCTCTCTGACGATTGACGATTGAAAATGAACGCAGCGCGTCACTCAAACAAAATCTATCAAAGATCGCCTTGGTCTGTCCGATGAATACCTGCAATCGATAACGACTTATGAAAACTAGATTTTCAAAATTAAAATAATAAATTAAAGTAAAACAAGCCTACTTTAGTATAAACACACTCTCCTTTTTAATATGAGACCGATTGAGCCATTATCCGTATTAAGCATGTGTATACTTTGACAAAAATCCATTGAGATGTTTCAATATAAATATTAATATATTAAAAAAGAAACCTTTTCAATTTAACAGTGTATTATCAAGCGAGAGACGGTAAACATATTTTAAGTTTTGGTGACAGTTAATCCTTTTTAAAAGGCTTTTGAATTTGTTGAAGATTATCACTTGTGTGTAGGACTGTGCATGAATTAATAAACATGCACCGCGGTCACATCACCAAACTGACTCCAAACCGGCTTATTCCTGGCAATTACATATTACGTAATCCGAACATGACTTCTATGGGCTGTACAATAAGGTATTGAAATTGGCCTTGAATTTAATTGTCAAAACAATAGTTGTGGTCGTGGACGTGTTATTATACTATTTAGATTACGAGAAGAAATATGACATTTTTGAAGGAATAAAATGGCGCCATTCCTTCGAGGCAGACAATCTGATTAGATTTTGGAGCACGTAGGTCAAAGGTCAAGGGTCACAGAGGTCAACTTATGAAATTCCATACATTGAGATCGTTATCGCGATATCTCAAGAACCACTGGAGAATTTTCACTTCAAACTTAATGATAGTATGTATCACCATAGGAAGACGATCTGTTTAGATTTTGGAGCATGTAGGTCAAGGGTTACAGAGGTCAACTTGTGAAATTCCATGTCTTCAGCTCGTTTAATATGACTTTACATTTGATATTCGATATGATGTAATTTTAATGAAATTTCTGAAAGGATTATGCTTTTATTGCAAGACTTTTCGCCTGTAGAGTATGACGTCACTCGGTGTTGAGGCTGGTGTTGAGCTATCGATAACGCGATCGGTATCGTCCTTCTAAACTTACCGTCGGTGTTGGAGCTCGGTTTAGCAGCCTTTCCATGCTCTCAACACCAACACCAACACCGAACACCGTACTTGAAATCACTCAATGTCTTATGGGTACACAGTTCATGAGAAAAAGCAAAAGGCACTGACAATTGAATTTCATATGCAGCGCATGTCATTCTTTAAAAAAAAATCAAATGAAAACGAGCTTTAATTCTTTATAATGGCTATACATGGTTACTTTTTTATGCCTCCGCTACAAAGTAGCCGGGGGAATTATGTTTTCTGGTTGTCAGTCCGTGCGTACATACGTACGTACGTACGTACGTCTGTGCGTACGTCCCGTTCTCGTTTACCACTGTATTTTGATATTTTGAGCTTGGCAAATAAAATAAAATAAAATCAACTCATATCAACTTCTATTACTTTGGCAGTGGTTATTCCAACATGGACAAATTGGGCCGTAAGTCTCCATGTATCAAATATCTGTGAATAATTTTGGGTCATATTGTTTAAGTGCTATCTCCGAAATACCTTATCATAATAGACCATTTTCGTAATGTAACCAAATCTAATGCATACATCTTTGTGATGTACCTCGATACGCTATATATATATTTCATTAATTTGTTACGAACAATTGTATTACAATAGTCAGAATACGGACTACTTGGTTGTTGCCAGGTAGAAAAAAACATTTTGGCTTGCCTTACCCAACAACACGTAATGTATGCATTTTGCATTATGATTATCGAAATACAATTATTCATTACAGGTTAATGGAATATTTGTATTGAGGCACTTCACAAAGACGTATGCATCAAATTTAGTTACATTATGAAAATTGTCTATCATTATTAGTCGTCTTCATTTAGCATTTTTTAGTTTCGACTTGATTTTACCTCTTGCCTTTTCCACTGACGCCGAATGTCTTTCATAATGGTGATAACATGCATTGGTATGTTTAAGACAAAATTGTATTAAATGCAACTAATTCTCAATACAGAATAATTATGCCTATCTGACACTATCACGCGCTGAAATGTGAGAATAAGAAACGTCTAGCATCGCTCTTTTCTCCGGCTTTCAGTAGTTTCTTTCCCCTTTTCCCCCCAATGAAAATCACTGTGCGTGTTTATAAACAATTTCATTTTCAAGCATGATTCCGGATTTACTCTCGTATGGTGATAAATATGCAAAGAAAACGAAGAAACATTTTGTTTTAGTGTCCCCTTTAAAATTAAGTTACCCCCACCCTTTGAAAAACGTCCCGTCACCCCTATATCAACATTATGGTGACTAATGAGTTCTCTTATTGCCTCAGTTTTTATACAGAGGCTTTATGGTTCCAGTGGGCAATAGCTTGATAGATGTAGTTCATATACTAAAACACTGGGATGGAACATCTTTCCGACCAGGCGCGTACGCGGCGGGGGGTTTTGGGGGTTAACCCCCCCCCCTCAATTTTGTTTAATTGTGTGTTTCGAGGAAACCCCCCTCACTTTTTTCAAATGTATAAAAAAAAAAATTAAAAAAATTGTGCTAAAGGGTGAAAAACTGACCTTACCCCCCGCTGAACAAAATATCGGTCGATATAATTTTCCAATTTCCGGGACCAAAAATATGTACTCTAACCCCCCGCTTATTCAGCGGCTGGCTGAGTCGTTGCGAAATTTTTCCTCAAAAACAGGACAAAAAAATGCTCTTATCCCACCCCCACCGCTATTTCAGCGGCTGGCTGAGTCGTTGCGAAATTTTCGGCGCGATTTTCAAATTTTAACCTACTGTTTCCGACTATATGGCGATGTTTATGGCGATTCTCGTTTCAAAGGCATATTTATTGACAATTTATCATTTACACAAAACATCTTTGAAACAAAGAAAATTCAAGTAACTTCTCCAACAGCAACAAATCTTAGAAAAATAATTTTCTTAGATTTTCTTTACCGGAAGAAAGGAATGGCAGCGTCATGAATAGGAGAAGAAAAGGTCTTAAGATTTAATTTCTTTACACTATAAAATGTTACTCAACCACATATTGATTTTAAAGATGTGTGATTTGTTTGTGCGTGACAGATAAATTCAGACAAACATATTGTGAATTTAAGGACGGTATATTCAAAAAAGATCAATCGGTATCCAATTTTCGCTGTGCATCATGTAATAAAAATGGTCTACTTCCTCGCTTTATGATTGCTAATGTCAAAGGCAAACGTATTCTATTTCTATTACTGAGCCATTTTCAATCAAGAGACAATGAAATGTAGGCTTTTGTTTCTTATTCCCTTTTCTGTTTGAGTGGACATTATGCTTTATAACAGTTTCTGAAGAGCCCTTTTCTCCTTCTTCTTTTTCCAGTTCAATTAATGTCCTCTTGGAAAGGTATTTTCGTACTTTTGTTCAGTGCTGTAAAAAAATAAGATGAGCTGTGCTGATCGTGTGAGGCTCAACAAAGATTCTTACAGGTTACTGAACGTAACCAAAAGCCTACTGGAACCGGGCTGCCCCTGTTCAAAAGCTATAGGAATAAGAGAATTCAGTAGTCAATTGGTCAATAGTAAAACAAAATTATTCCGTATTATTTTATATTTGAGAGGTGTGCTCAAAACCAAAGCGTCATATAAGCAAGCGTACAGCGTTTTCTTTTCTCGGCCCTTGTCATCCGCAAAATCAAATTTCTACTTTTAAGCAACGCATTTTCTCTTGTTTTCGTCACCTGCTGACGAATTTACAGATGAATGAAAAACTGTATTTAAAATCAAAATAGATATACTTATAGTTATAGGCCAGGAAGGATGGGATAATTTAAGTCTGAAAGGTAGTAGATGTACAATGAAATGAAACAAGAATCGCAAGTCCTTTTTGGTAGGTGACGATCATCTCATTATACTACCGTCTCTCTGACGATTGACGATTGAAAATGAACGCAGCGCGTCACGCAAACAAAATCTGTCCGATGAATACCTGCAATCGATAACGACGTATAAAAACTAGATTTTCAAAACTAAAATAATAAATGAAAGTAAAACAAGCCTACTTTAGTATAAACACACTCCCCTTTTTAATATGAGATCGATTGAGCCATTATGCTTATTGAAGCATGTGTATACTTTGACAAAAATCCATTGAGATGTTTCAATATAAATATTAATACATTAAAATAATTAAAAAAAAACTTTTCAATTTAACAGTGTATTATCAAGCGAGAGACGGTAAACATCTTTTTACTTTTGGTGACAGTTATTCCTTTCAAAAAGGCTGTTGAATTTGTTGATGATTATTTATGTATCTTTTTGTGTAGGATTGTACATGAATTAATAAACATGCACCGCGGTCACATCACCAAACTGACTCCAAGCCGGCTTATTCCTGGCTAGTCGGAGGAAAAATCCTTTTGGTCGATATGTTGTCTGTCTAGGGTAGGCATTGTTGGTGTGACGGAGGTAAAACGAATTCGGGTTAGAGTTTCGGCTATCGTACAGGTGAATCGCTTGGCCCTACAGGCGCGTAATTTGAAAATGACAAAGGACCGCTCGTTGGTTGTGTGGATATGCGGCAATCAAATAATAAAATTGAAAAATCATTTCTAGACAACACCCGAATTCAAATTGTAAAGCACTCACATGTTGGTTTGGAAGTCATAATACAAATTATATACCTATACTTTAGAAATCTAGCCATCTGATTGGTCGAAATTGGAGTCGTGATTTCAAGCCATGCCCCACTCACAGGGAATACCAATAGCCCACAGGGAAAATTTAAAAGTTTGTACCCTCATCCTCATCCTCCTGCGATCCCCATTGGTTTACGTGTTACGTGACACCTTACATTTGTGCGATGATTTAGTCGCTACATTTTAGATTTGTTAATTGCAGCGCAGCGCAGACGACCGGCGATCTCGATTGTAGCTAGGCCTAGATCTACATGTAATGACGAGATGACGCTCCTTTATACAGATAAACCTGCTCTTTCATATGACACCTCATTTTTTGAGTATCACCTTCAGGATCACAAGCAATAAAGGTTTGAATCTCGATTTGGAAATTTATTTCATTGACCAATTTGGCATGATCGCGCAATGCACGTACAGACTGCATAGGGATATGCGTGCAATCTCAATGGCCAACTAAGCTACCCTGGTACCCAGTGCAAGTTTATCAACATAGAACCTCGATAGCGTAAACAAACTTGATTACCATGATTGACCAGTAAGTCGCCCAAAATTGTATTCTATGACCCTGTTTTCAGTATATACAAGGTTAGGGAATCTGATGATGATGTAGTGGTTAATATTAACGATGTTCGAATTTTGTTCGCTAGGGCTAAAGCTGGTAAAGCTACTGGTCAAGATGGGATCTCAAACAAACTTCTAAAAGTTTGTAGCCAACAACTTGCTGAGGTTTTTACAGATATTTTCCAAACATGTTTGGAAACTGGTGACATCCCACAATTATGGAAATCTTCTATCATCATTCCTGTTCCTAAAGTAACGAAACCGGTAGAGCTAAATCATTACCGTCCTGTAGCCATTACGTCAAATGTAATGAAGTGCTTTGAGAATATTCTTGCTAAATCTCTGAGACGACAGACAGGTCTCTTTGACCCTACTCAATATGCCTATCAAACCAATAGGAGTGTTGAAGATGCTGTGTCGGTCTTCTTACATAAGATTTACCAACATCTTGAAATCCCGAAGGCTTTTGTGAGATGTGTTTTTATTGATTTTAGTAGTGCTTTCAATACTATTATCCCACATAAATTGGCTGCCTTTCTATTAAATTTTGATGTCTCCCCAAAATTGGTTAGGATCATCCTCAATTTTCTGGTAAATAGGCCACAGCGGGTTAGGTGCAATGGAGTTTCCTCTAGTGATACTTGTGTAAGTATAGGAGCTCCACAGGGTTGCGTGCTTTCTCCCCTTCTTTTCTCTGTTTACTCCAGTGGAAGCAGTTCTCTATTCTCTAACTGCTCTGTCATAAAATAAGCTGATGACACAGCTATATGCGGTTATCTAAAGCATGGGCCTGAGAACTACTTTCAAGAAGTACAGAGTTTTGTAGAATGGTGTGATCAATCAAATCTAGTCCTCAATGTACAAAAGACAAAGGAAATCATCTTTGATTTTCGTTGCCCTTCGCATTCTCATGAGCCTATTACTATTCACGGACATCCCATAGAACAAGTCCCAGAATACAAATATCTAGGGACAATCATCGACAACAAACTGAATTGGAATTCAAATTCACAATTACCCGCAGGAAGAGCAAATCAACGGTTGTATTTCCTAAGGAAATTAAGGGAATTCCGAGTTGACAATACCATCCTGGTACTATTCTACCAAAGTCTGATACAAAGTATTCTTACTTTCAGTCTCATGTGCATGTATGGGAACCTGTAAAATGAGAATGTAAAGAAGCTTGATAGAGCTAGGAAAGTTGCTCAGCGAATCACACAGAGTTGCCCACAATTGGTGCTTTTTATGTAAGGAAGGTTCTACTGAAGATTCACAAAATAATGCAAGATTCTTTTCATCCACTACATGAGTTTTTTAAGTTCAACCGTTCGGGTATACGTCTAACAGTGCCTAAAACAATACGATGTAGATTCAGACAATCTTTCGTTCCAAATGCCATACACATTTTCAACAATTCTGTGAAACGATGATTTTCTAATTGATTGTATGTAATGTGTGGATGGTTTGGGTGCATGCATGGAGCCAGGTCATAATCTTTTCTCCTTTTCTGTCTTCTCTCACTTATTTATTTCCTTATTTATCTCCTTCCTCTATCTCTACTGTATACATGGACCTGACTTCATGCATGCCCGCACACACGCATGCATACATGTATATTGGTATTGGTATGTTTTAATGCTCTGACCACAACTCTAGTTTTTGCATGTCCTGTCATGTAAGCAAGGTCACTTTCATGATAACTATTTTTGAATACAGTTGCTGTCTTTTGCCATGCTTACTTTTATCAATGTCTATATTTCAAATGTTTGTATTAAATGCAATAATGTAATCTGCAGCAGTAACTGTTTACAACTCAACAAATTGTATATTTGAGAAGAGGTGCTTTTATCTATTTAAAGGAAAACTGTCTTTTATGATAGTGTTTAAAAGCCATTCATTCATTCACTCTGTCCACAATGATGCGAAACGGTAATCTTTTAATCTTTTAATTGATGAATAATGTAGTTTGAGTGCATGCATGAATGCCAGCTGCTATGTTCTTTCTCCTTCCCTCTTCCCTCCTCCCTCCGTTCACCTGAAGCTTTTGTTTTTAGGTGTGCATCTCTCCCTTTTCTACCACTTCTTATTTCTCTCCTTTCTTCTACACTGTATCTCTATTGTATCCATGTACCAGACTTCATGCATGCCCTTTAACATGTTTTTTAGTATGTATGGTCGCTGTCCCATGACACATGAACACTTTCATGACAACTAATACTCGAACAGTTGCTGTCTTTTGCCATGCTTATTTTAATCAATGTTAATATCTCAAATGTTAGTATTAAGTGCAATAATGTAACATATAACAATAAATGCTCTCAACTCAACAAATTTGTATATTTGAGAAGAGATGCTTTTGTTTTTAAAGGAAATAACTGTCTTTTATGACAGTGATTAAATGCCATTCACTCTTTCCACAATAATGCGAAACAGTATTCTTTTAACTGATGAATAATGTAGTTCGAGTGCATGCATGAATGTCAGTTGCTATGTTCTTTCTCCTTCCCTCTTCCCTTCTTCCTCCTTTCACCTGAAGCTATTGTTTTTAGGTGTGTATCTCTCCCTTCTCTACCACTTTTCTTTATACTTCTCTCCTTTCTTCTACACTGTATCTCTAATGTGCATGTACCAGACCTCATGCATGCCCTCTTACATTTTTCTTAGTAATTTTCAACATCACAGGGTGTACATATCTAGCTTGCATTGTCGAATGTTGATGACTAGTTTGTCTTTTTTACCACGGTTCTTGATAGTCTGTACTCTACCTCATCTCTTCCCTCCGGAGCTCTTCGTTTTATGTCACCTTCTCTTTCTCCCTCACTTTTCCTCTCTGTTCTACTTCATGCGACTCCTCTCTCTCTCTCATTTGTTCTTTTCTCTGTTTTTTTTTTCCCTCATACTCCTTCTCCGGGAGAGAAGGGGTGAATGTTCAGAGCACTTACATGTAATTCATCTTTTTTCATGCATTCTGTGCATTGTCGAGATTCAATTTTTAATGCCAGTTTACAAGTCTACATGTCGGTTCTGTTACATGTATTTATATTATTGCTGTTATTATTATTGTTGTATTTTCTTTGTATCCTTGAATGTATTTATATATCGTCTATGTTGCTGTTTATGTATGTCACTCGCCAGTGGAGGACAAATTTCTGTATTTTTTTTAATCAGACAATAAATTATCTTGAATCTTGAATCTTGAATCTTATAATGACTGCTTTAACATTCGAGGCATAGTTGTTTTTTGGGCTCTCGGGGAGGTTACATCGTGCTATCACCCCTCGGCACGCCTCGGGGTGATGGCACGATGTAACCTCCCCTTGAGCAATAAAAACAACTATGCCTCTCATGGCAGACATTATTAATATACTATGGCATCGCTTTAGCCTAAGCCTCTAACCTAAACGTCAGGTTTGAAAAACCTCCAAATGTGCCACCAGTTTAGAATCTTGCGTTAAGTAAGCATGGTAAGCAAATAGAAAAGACTAAGAATGTTGAATTTGTGGACATTGTAGATCAAGCAACATGATCGAGCGCCAAACAGAGGCGAATACCAGCCGTTATACATAAAGCCTTTAACATCATCACTATTATTATCGTCATCATCATCATCATCATCATCATCACCATCATTTCGTAAACACGATCGAAACTACTCTCGAAAAAACACAAACAAGGGAATTTCAATAGCCTTATGCGTCACCTATTTAAATGCCCGAACATGACAATGAAATATTAAGTAATCCGAATATGATTTCTATGGGCTCTAAAATAGGGTATTGAAATGGCCCTTGATTAAATTTGTCGAAAATAGTTGTGATCGTGGTTGCATTATTATACCATCTAGATTACGAGGAATAAAATGGCACCATACCTTCAACCCAACATATTATTATCTCTTCGGGGTAATAGTCCGGTTTGTTCGGTTTATTGTAGGTCTCGTGTCGGTCTCATTTGTGTGCCTTCATGCTGTCGGTTCTTCAGAGCTGACGACCAAATCCTTTCATTGACAAAATCGACTCTACACCTGTGCCACAAAGTGATCCTATAAAGATCAGCACAGCGCCATCATATGGCATGGTCTATGCAACAAGGAAAACGGTGAACATACATAAATGACAGAAGATTTCAAACTAATTTTATCCCCATTCGGGTAAAGCAATTTCAATTTCCGGCTTTTTCAAAGTTGAGAAATTGTATGCGTAAATGTTTGACAATAACGATATCAATCAAAATCCTAACATTGGGTTGAGAAATTGCACACTTTTATTACAATGATACGAGAGCACTGAACTCTAACAATATGTAGTGGTAGAGTTCAGTGTGTGTGAGTAGTAAACTATTTTCTATCAAATGTTACTGAAACAGCTCCATCAACAGTTTGAATAGTTTTGAATATGCATTATTTATTATAATAATACTGCTGCAGGCACTAGTATACAATCAAAGGTGCCATTGTAAATGATTGCTATACTCCAATAATGGAATTTCTCACACTAGCTCATAAACAAACTACTGTTATGCTCTACTATACGGAAAATGGGTTGAACATTCACTGGGATTGCGCCATGTCAAGTATTCGACTGGAAAGAAATCCCTACCTCTTCCTGAACCAATAAAAATATAAGAAAAGGTAAAGGCTTGTGTTGAATTTCTAGACAAGCCCAAACCTATTATTTTATCTCTTTTGGTAAACTCAATTTATTATGAATGTAAAAGGCACAATTCAATCTGAGGAACCAATACTTTAACAAGCTCTGCTTCTAGTTAGTTCCTCTTTTCTCGCGCTAGTGTACTATTATGTTGTCGTTTCATTGTATATTTTTGTGTAATATACTTATTCGTTCTGTTATTTTTGCATGAAAAATAAAATCATTTAAATTTAAATGTAATACCCATATAATAACTATCCACCAGTTATTGATGAAAAGTGAAAATCTTCATTACCACATAATTAACACAAATGACATTGAACGATTTCAAACTCATTAGGTGGATTGCATGTCTCTGTAGGATAATGTTTCTTTAGGAAAGCGTTTCTGATCTATTGATCATTACCGGCTCTCTCGAGGAGATTTGTCTGTATGAAATGGATAGGGTGGAATAATGATGTTTTTATTTTTCCTCTATTCAGTCATGGGGTATGAATATATGAGTATAATTTGTGCCGTCTTCCCACGGTCTGTTTTTTACCCCCATTCTCCCCTCCCTCCCTCACCACACACTCTACATCCCTCCTCTTCCCCTCTTCCCTCTCTCTCTCTCTCTCCCTCCCTTCTCCTATTCCTATCCCGTTTCTGTCCCTATATACCATATTCTCTTCCACTGCCACTCTCCTTCTTTTTCCCCGTCCCTCCATTCCCTCTACACATTCATCCGCTTCTCCTTCCTCTCCCCTCTTCCTTCCCCCTCTCTCTCTCTCTCTCTCCCCTCTCTCTTATCTACCTCTACCTCTCTATTTCTTTCTCTCATTCTTCCCTTCCCCTCTCAATCTCTCTTTCCCTCTCTTGCTAATATTTGCCAAAATTCAGGCGGCGGCGTCTACGCCTGTAATCAGATTGGAAAAGGCGCTATATTTTTGCTTATATATATATAGCAAGCTCACACAGGACCCTTTACATTATCATGATTAAACTACAATTTGTTGTAATTCATACTTATATTAATAACACCTGGGTTATTCGTGTAAATCATCTTCATGTTGGGTTTTAATATTCTATGTCGCCATGCTGTAAACATGACAACAATAAAATATTATTTGAATTCTGATTACCTGAGACATGATAAGAGTTAGTACAATAAGTTTTGGCATTCCATCAATATCAGTCAGCGAAAAATTTGCATTGTTTGTCATTTACGGGGTATCGAATCGAACAAGGGTGGGACTATTAATTTTGGGGGGAGGGGGGGGGGGGAGGTAATTTACTAATGATATCTGACAAGCAATACAGGCATGGTTATCCGATTTTTACAAGCTAATAATATTAATAATAATTGTGATTTATATAACGCATAGAAATCATCGAAGACAATCCTTTATGCGCTTTACATTATTACATTCATACAATTTACATTATCACATACACATTACATATTAAGCTTACATTATTACATACAAATTATAGATAATTGCATTATTACATACAAATTACAAATTAAATTACATCAACTGATATTCCACTACAACAAATAATAATTACTTTGAAAATAGATAAGTTTTGACAGCAGTTTTAAACATTGAGTTAATGTTTCTTGTCTCTAAAGGTAGAGAATTCCAGAGTACAGGAGCGGAGACTGAAAAGGCTCTGTTGCCATATGTAGGCGTAACAGAAAGAAGATATTGTGAGGATGATCTGAGGTTGCGTCTTTGTGTGTACTGATGAACAAGTTCTGATATGTAGTGTGGAGAGAGGTAATTCTGAGCTTTAAAACACAACATGAATATCTTAAAGAGTACACGTTTTTCAACTGGTAACCAATGGAGATCAAACAATATAGGTGAAATTTGGTCTCTAGAGCGAGAGCCTGTTATGAGCCTCGCTGCTGTATTCTGGATCCTCTGAACATGATTCAATTGCTTTTGGGGTAGACCATATAACAGAGCATTACAATTATCAACATGGGATATGATTAAGGAGTGAACAAAGATTGCGATAGATTTACGATTAAAATAATAATGCCTAATCTGTCGAATTTTGCGAATGGCCGAGACAGCTCATTGACAAGTCTTGGTGATGTGATCTGACATTGACAGATGCCTGTCCATGATAACACCAAGGTTGCGGGCTTTTTTTTACTGCAGGGATGTCAACTCCATCAACATTGAAAATTAGAGAATGTAGTGTATTAGGAAGAAATCTAGACATAACATGTTTCACCTCAGTCTTAGAAGCATTGACAAGTAACATGTTAGTTGACCACAATATTATGTCCTTAATGCAGACAGCCATGTTCCTACTACTTGAAGGGAAAGAGAGATAAACCTGAATATCATCTGCATATATAATGCAGTTAAGACCATGAGCCTTGATGATGTCTTAAATTGGAGCACTGTACAAGGTGATAAGCCTGTAGAGTCTACAAGGAATACAGTTCATTTACTACAAACGAATAAAGAGTGGCAAATGTAGATTAATGACCTGTCACTAACGCCGCGGCGGGAATCGAACCGCGAACCATGTGATCCACAGTTCGGAGACGTATCCACTAGACTACGACACTCCTATACAGTGAGAGTTAGCAATTTTGTTAATTGGGGAATTTTCCCTTTCTTGTTAAAGCTCCCTTTCCATCTCCCCCCTATCCCCCTATCCTCCCTCTCTCTCCCTCTCTCTCTCTCTCTCTCTCTGTATATATATGCATACATATTATATATCCTTATTTCTCTTTCTCTCTTTCTATCCACTCTCTCTCTCTCTCTCTCTTGCCTCTGTCTGTCTGCTGTCTCTGTCTGTCCGTCTGTCCGTCTGTCTGTCTGTTTGCTCCTCTCTCTCTCTCTCTCTTTGTCACTTTTGATTTCGTTGTTTGCCAGCAATGCAGAGATGGGGTGGGGCGAAGTGCGCCTCATGTTTACTGTAGCTACATGTATACGCTACTGGTAGCTAATCAATTATGTTTCATAACTCGTTATTTATGACAATAATGTCTTTGTGAAACGGGACCCTGGTACCCTGGTACTACTTATGTGGCATGGTCAAGGTGGTGGATAAACACAATAACTCTGCAAACGTGAAAGACCTGGCATAGAATTATCACGGTTTTATTTGTGACTTTGAAAGATCCCATTTATAATAAAGACCCACGGGATGTGTTATGAAATTAAGTAGGTGTGTGTATGGTGCAAGTATTCACAGGTATAAAGGATTCATACCAGTGTATTTCCATGCTGAAAACAGCCCACTGTAATATTTTGTTCATTACTTTGCTGTAATGTTTCTGTACCTCAGTCGTCTTTAGATAACTTAGAGAGAATGTTGAATTTTGGTAAAGATGAAAAAAGGGCCTTTTCATTCTTTTCAAAACAGTTTAGAGGATTGTAATATATACAAAACAAGGAAAGGTTCCCTAAAAGGAATGCTCTTCTAATGACTAGGAAATAGTTTTTTAGTACTTCAACATTCGTTGATTAAAATAGTTATGATCAGTGGATGTGTTTAACAGGGATTGTGCTTTAACTATTATTTGTATTTTTAATATATTTACTATAACTATATTTGGCCACTACTAGAACAATTCGGTCACCAAAAATACCATTGATTCCTGAGTGTTACTTACTATAACTATTACTATTACTATTACCATTACTATTACTATTTGTTATGTGTGTTATCAAACGTTTGGAAAAATATATTATGGTTTATACGTTATCTATCTCTTTATATAGTGGGGTTTTTTTTTCAAGAAAAGGTAATGATGCGATTCCCTTGTTTTGCTTGTTAATTAAATACGTTAAGGGGCATGATTTTGATTCAAACATTTATTTTGTATTTTGTTTTTATTTTTTTAAGGACAGAATGTCTTATTTTAAACCATGTTCTATCTCAGCCTAATAATTACCAGCTATGTTATCTAAGGGATGTTGCGCTTCAAACATTGTTTGTTTATGCACTGTTCCTACTATGTATTATATCTTGATGTAACCCACTGATTTGTATTATCCGTAAACAATTATTTTACATGGTGAATAAATTATAAAAAATAAAAAAAACTCTTGTATCGCTTAGTTGTGGATGAATTCATGAGGGGTGAATGGATGTACTGAAAGAAAAGTCACAAACTCCAACTTCAGCGAAAAGATTTGTAAACAAGTGGTTCCAATATATGACGCAAAGCCAATTTTCCAAAAGCTAAAACTGTGACAGAGAAGGAAGAGGAGGAGGAGGAGGAGAGAGAGAGAGAGAGAGAAAGGGGGAGAGGGGGTGGGGATGGGGAGGGAAAGACAGAAAGGGAGAGGGGCTGGGATAGGGGCATGTGGATAATGAGAGCTAGAGAACGCGGGAGGGAGGGGGAGAGAGAGAGACAGAGGAAGACAGAGAGACAGAGAGACAGAGAGACAGAGAGACTCTTATAAACACCAAAATTTCACTACATATATTCGTTAAACCATTTGGAATAATAATACAACAAAACAATTTGGAAGAGCCAGGTTATTCCTTATGTTATTCCTTAAATTACCAAAAATATGCAAATGAGTGAATTTTTCAAAAAATTGAATTGATCATAGTATTCTATACACTTCACTAGACATGCATGCAAATTTTCGCGGTGATCGGCTGTGTAACGGCCGAGATCTTAGGGGGGCCATAATGCCTCCCCCCTGGTACTCGAAAGATCTCAAATACCCCGGCCTCATTAGGGTTAAGGCATGTTTGGCTGACTCCCTTGACGAGCGACACCCTGGGTGTATGCAAAGTCCGACCTACGCTCGGGCTCAGTCGGGGATCGCGCGCAACTGAGTGTCCGTCCTTGCCCTTACGTAAAACAAGGGCAGACTCTCGTGACGAGTGAGGCCCTGGGCTTACGCAATAGAATTCCCAGAATTGCTTGAGGATGAAAAATAACAGCTTAAACGAATGACGCGCAGACACTGTGAAAAAACATGTCGTACCGACTTATTTATTTATTTATTTATAAATATATGTATATATATATATATATATATTTTGTTTTGTTTTGTTGGGGGAGGCCTCATGCATGCATGAACAATGAATAAAGAATGATCATAACTTTGAAAGAGCCTTGATATAAGGAATACCAATTAATCGCCAACACATATTATTTATTTTTTATAGTGAAGGGTTCCATTTGCTCAAAGGCCTACAATAAACAAAAACGAGATAAGAATTCGTCACTGAAGACGAATGAGGTGGTCTGGACGTTTTTTTTTAAGGATCTCAGAGAGATGAAGAGAGGGAGAGAGAGAGAGAGAGATGTATGGCAGTAGATAGATAATGAGAGAGGGAGACGGGGTATAGTCATGTAAAACAAAACATGAGCTGGACAGAGGGATAAAAGAGGAATCACAATGCATGCACTTGGAAGGAGAGAGGATAGTATAAGGAAAAAATGGTAGGGGTGAAATAAGAATACAAAGGGCAAAGAAAAGAGCTAGAGAAAATTAAGGAACATCCTAAGACATAAAAGAGGGAGAACAGGAGCCAGAGGCGAGAATGCGAGAAGGTGAGAGGGGTGAGAGAGTAGAGAAAGAGCTACAGAGGCAGAGAAAGAGCTTGGGTGACAGAGCAATATAAGAAGAGGGAGGCAATAGAGAAAGAGAGTGAGAGGGAAACAGATCGAGAGGAGAGGATGAAAGAGTAGAGAAAGAGAGAAAGAGATGTACTAGAATATAAATAGAGACAGAGTACTGCCCCCTCTCCTAGAGGGGGCAGACCAAGAGAGCTAGGGGGAGGGAAACAGAGCAAGACAGAGCTAGGAGAGAGAGAGAGAGAGATGCAATGGAAAACAATGCATTCAATATTTACAGCATAAATAGAATTGAATATTTACTAAAATGGAGAAAGAGAGAAGTTATAGACATGTGAACAATTCTATGTCCGTGGGAGAGACGTAAACATTGCAAATAACTGGGCTGAATAACTGGAAAAATATAAACGTCTGGGATGAAGACTAACATCATAGAAATGGGACGATTTGATATTGATTATTGTACCAGACTTAGGAGATTAAAGTTATACACTTAATACACGACAAGGAATCAGATTTCCCATAGCGTTGTACGCAAAATATCGACATTCCTCTCCCATAGATATAACATGCGAAATTAAGCATTTCATTACATATTTTGTTGTGATTGTATATGTTATGTTATACTTGTCTAAGAAGGTGATAACATCAAATATAAAACGGCAGCAAAAAAAAAAAAAAAATTGACCCACCGGGAATCGAACGTGGGTCACCAGAATGGGAGGTAAGTACTATAACCACTGTACCAAAATACTCCTCATAGACATTATACGTAAACGGAAAATGGGATTCTCGAATCATATTTTGTAGTTTAAATATCATCATGATCCCAACATCTGATTAAACAATAAATGTCACCTTCCGTGTAGAGAATTTTCTCAGCTTCAACATATTCGAACCTGGAAAATAATCATGAAAATAATCGAGATACTGCTCGAACAAGACTGGAATGTAGAATCAAGATTTCAGAAAAAGTCACCTCCCATAGGCATAACACGCAAATTAAGAAAATTCTGACTTCTACTTCTACTTCTATGCTAGTACTCGTCGAAAGCCTTTTCAGCAACTAAATGCCATGTCGCCTTTAATGAAATTTTCAGTATGATGACGTCATCAGAATGAAAAAATGGCGCAACCGATCTTGTAGAGAATTGTCTTAGCTACACCATATCAAATTTTGAAAGAAAATCGATCAATATTTACAGAGATACAATCAATTTTCCATAATTATGCTGCGTCATAATATGCAAATTCGTATTTTGAGTTCCAAGGCCAGTATGATAATGTCACAATAAACTTAAAGGCCAAATGAGACATGAAATCATATTTCCTACTCATACTCTATCCAGATTTGAAAAAAAATGGGGGTCCCGTGCATCCCAAACAGCTATAATGGATTTTGTATAGGCATGTTTTGCCCATATATGCTATGTATTACAAGAGCTCGTGCGCACGGACATTTATCTTAAACGGACGGTCATTCCGTAATTAATGGTCATAAAGAGATAAACATGGTATCAAATTGTTCGGCCATGACAAACGAAAACGCGCGCGCAAAATTTTGAAATGCTTAAAATGGCCTAAAACGTACTCTAATTTGAATAAAATATGATTCTGAAATATTTGAAATTTTGCGCGCGCACTGATGCGCGGACGTACGCGTACACGCGCGTTTATTGACCTGAAATTGACCGGACGGATATTGATCTATTGATCGATCTATTGATCACGATATTTTGATGACCTTGAAAAGGTTGCTTTCACGTCTTATTTGAAAGAAATTGGCCGAACCGATTTTGAGTAATTCTCGGCACAAAAAAGGGTGAGAAATAAATAAAAAGAAAGAAATAAAAAATGAATTCTGACGAAATCAATAGGTTGTCTGTCTATGACAGGCCACCTAATAAAAAAGGGAGCTATAAAGAGATACTGGACGTATTTGTACACCCTCGATTAACATGAAATTGTCTTTTGAGTAGACTACTACTACCTCACTAACTACTGTTATGGCATCCAGGCGCGGATCCACGGGGCCGATGGGCCCGGCCCCCCCCCCCCGCTGGCCCAAACAAGGGAATAAAGGGAAAAAAGAAGAAAAAAGATAATTTTCTCACGAATTGTGCCCCCCCCCCAAAAAAAAAAATGCTCCCCTCCCCGCTCAGGCGCGGATCTACGGGGGTTAGGGTTTACCCCTTGGGCCGCAAAAAAGTAAACGCACACTGGAGAGAAACCTTTAAAGTGCAAGATATTCAACTCTTCTGGTAACTTAACCAAACACATGATAACTCACGATATATAACTAAGTATTAAACTCTTACTTGATTTAAAAAAGACGTTATCATGCACTGCTTTTTATGGTCTCCATTGTGTTAGTAGTTGCTAGGAAAACATTACTTCCGCCCAGGGGGTTCAAAATAGCCACACAAAAAAATCGCCTCGAAGCTATGCGGCTCGTGGACGATGCCCTGCATCGTCATTGGGTCAAACTGTTTAAACTGTTACTCAAATTAAAAAGACGTTATCATGCCCTGATTTTCATGGTCACCATTGTGTTAGTAGATGCCAGGAAAACATCACTGACGGGGGTTCAAAAACCCCACCCCAAAAAAAAAAAAAAAAAAAATCGCCTCGCCGCTACGCGACCTGTGGACGATGCTTCGCATCTTCATTGGGTCAAACTGCTTGATTTAAAAAAAGACATAATCATGCATTGCTTTTTATGGTCTCCATTGTGTTAGTAGATGCCAGGAAAACATCACTTGCGGGCCAGGGGGTTCAAAATATAGCCACAAAAAAAAATCGCCTCGCCGCTACGCGGCTCGTGGACGATGCTCTTCATCGTCATTGGGTCAAACTGTTTAAACTGTTACTTGATTTAAAAAGACGTTATCATGCACTGTTTTTTATGGTCACCATTGTGTTAGTAGGTGCCAGGAAAACATCACTGACGGGGGTTCAAAATAGCCCCCCCCCCCAAAAAAAAAAAAAAAATAAATAAATAAATAAATAAATAAATAAATAAATAAAAAAAAAAATAATAATAATAATAATAATAATAATAAAATAAAACAAAAAAAATTGCCTCGCCGCCACGCGGCTCGTGAACGATGCTCCGCATCTTCATTGGGTCAAACTGTTTAAACTGCTACTTGATTAAAAAAAAGACGTTATCATGCACTGCTTTTTATGGTCTCCATTGTGTTAGTAGATGCCAGGAGAACATAACTTACGGGGATTCAAAATAGCCAAAAAAAAATCACCTCTCCGCTAGGCGGATCTTGGACGATGCTCCGCATCGTCATTGGGCAAACTGTTTAAACTGTTACTTGATTTAAAAAGACGTTATCTTGCACTGCTTTTTATGGTCTCCATTGTGTTAGTAGATGAAAGGAAAACATCTCTTACGGGGATTCAAAATAGCCAAAATAAAATCTCTGGATATAACTGTGTATTAAACTGTTACTGGATTTTAAAAGACGTTATCATGCTCTGCTTTTTATGGTCTCCATTGTGTTAGTAGATGCCAGGAAAACATCACTTCCGGCCAGGGGGTTCAAAATAGCCACAAAAATAATCGCCTCGCCGCTATGCGGCTCGTGGACGATGCCCTGCATCGTCATTGGGTCAAACTGTTTAAACTGTTACTCGATTAAAAAAGACGTTATTATGCACTGCTTTTTATGGTCACCATTGTATTAGTAGATGCCAGGAAAACATCACTGACTCGCCGCCACGCGGCTCGTGAACGATGCTCCGCATCTTCATTGGGTCAAACTGTTTAAACTGCTACTTGATTAAAAAAAAGACGTTATCATGCACTGCTTTTTATGGTCTACATTGTGTTAGTAGATGCCAGGAGAACATAACTTACGGGGATTCAAAATAGCCAAAAAAAAATCGCCTCTCCGCTAGGCGGATCTTGGACGATGCTCCGCATCGTCATTGGGCAAAACTGTTTAAACTGTTACTTGATTTAAAAAGACGTTATCTTGCACTGCTTTTTATGGTCTCCATTGTGTTAGTAGATGAAAGGAAAACATCTCTTACGGGGATTCAAAATAGCCAAAATAAAATCTCTGGATATAACTGTGTATTAAATTGTTACTGGATTTTAAAAGACGTTATCATGCTCTGCTTTTTATGGTCTCCATTGTGTTAGTAGATGCTAGGAAAACATCACTTCCGGCCAGGGGGTTCAAAATAGCCACAAAAAAAAAATCGCCTCGCCGCTATGCGGCTCGTGGACGATGCCCTGCATCGTCATTGGGTCAAACTGTTTAAACTGTTACTCGATTAAAAAAGACGTTATTATGCACTGCTTTTTATGGTCACCATTGTATTAGTAGATGCCAGGAAAACATCACTGACGGGGGTTCAAATATATGTAGAGTCAAGAGTCTACACGGCACTTTAATTCAATATAAAATTGGCAATAATTATTAATAAATAAATTTAATACACTGTGCAAAGCTTGAAGACAAGTACCCCCAAGTTTGATACTGATAAACCTGTGTCGTGTAATAATTAAAAATATTTAAAATACGGTTGATGTCTTCTTATAAAATATACTAAATAAAGAGAACTATTAAAATACATTATATTTGGCAAGATCATTGTAGATTAAACAGACACCAGGGAATGGAGCTATTTTTGTATCTATTAGTTTTGCATTTGGGAGGGTACAGGTCTTTGCTGTTCCAAAGAGAGTATCTTGTTTCTCTTGAAGCAGGAAGAAGATGATTCAGCTTATGACTGGGGCTACGAATTCGGGTAAACAAATTAAGGCATAATTTTTTTTCTACGTCCAGAAAGGGATTCAAGGTTAAGGAAGACAAGGGCGTCAGAGTATGATAGCCCAGGTGAAATGATTCTAAGTGCCCTTTTTTGGTCTGACTCTAACATTTCGGATTGTTCTTTGGCCAGACTTCCATGAAATACTTGGCATGCATACTCTAAAACCGATCTAATGCATGCCACATAGTATCTGCACATATCAATTTGATTTAACCCTGCCCTTCATAATTGAACAAGAAGGTACAAGCGTTTTGCTGCTTTAGTGTACGTTTCTTTCACATGGGTATCCCAGTTCAGATTGTCATTGATGTATAACCCGAGTAGCTTAACTTCCTGAACCCTCTCTACTCGATTTCCACCGATGGTAAGATACGGTAAGTTTGGATCTTCTTTCATGAAGCAAACGACCATTTCCTTGGTCTTCATTGGATTTATCTGCATATCATTTGAGTCAGACCAGTGTGCTAATTCATTGAGGGTATTCTGAATCGTGCCATTTTCACCATATGGACATATTTCATACAATGTATCATCAACATATTTGACTAGAGGAAGATTACAATATAAATCCGTTATCATAATTACAACAACAGTGGTCCCATTTCAGTCACTTGTGGGACACGTCCGTTAACTCTCCGCCAATCAGATCTTATTTGATCGACTTTTACTTTTTGCTTGAGGAATGCTCTCATCTAATTAACAAGCGTTGGATTCGCCTGCAAATTTCCTAACTTTCTAAGAAGTAAATCATGATTTATCCTATCAAAAGCCTTCTTGTAATCTACCAACACAATCCTCAAAGCCTTTTTCTTAGCATCTGTTTAGAATGACCAATTGTTAAGGAGATTGATCAAGGCAAGTACAGTTGATGACCCGGGTAAGTCCCATACTGGTTTGGATCAAGATGGGGGAGTTAATCATTCCAAACCCATTTACACACATAACTTTCTAATATTTTTGCTAACACTGGTTTTAAGGAGATCGGTCTCAAATCGCTCTCAATGGAAACAGGGAGGTTTGTCTTGGGTAAGGCAATTATATGTGCTGATTTCCAAATAGTCGGTACAAACCCTTCCGCAATGGAAGCGTTTAATAATTGAACAAACTGGCTCCGCAAGAATAGGGGAGAAATCTCTGAGAATCCAGGAAGGCATCCCATCTGGACCAGGTGCTTTTCTCACGTTGATATATCTCAACTGCCTTTCTACGTCATGGGGAGGAATAATATATGCATCAGGTGAGATATTGTGATCGAGGTATGATGACGTACCAGTAGCTTCTAACGGCGGAAGGTCTTCCGAGACCGAAGCAAAGAAGGAGTTAATCATGTCAGCTGAAATACTTCTGTCTCCGTTTGCGATGCCATTTGCAAGGTTGCTTAAGGGATCATACGAAGATTTCTGACCAATGAGGCTCTTATAATTTAGCTTCTTCCCACCAGTTGAATTGTCCTTTTTTTAAATTCCAACCTCCACTCATATAGCACGCCAAGGTACAAGCTCATTTAGTAATCAAGGACGTAGAAACAGTAGAAATTACTGTGCTGACTACAACCCTGTTACCATTAAATTAATAACAGGAGTAGGCGAACGAACAACAAAATAACACTTCGTTCATAAAGTTAAAGTTTTGATTATTTATTATACGAATATGTCGGATCGTTCAGAGCAGCGAGAAAAGCGATGTTGAGGGTCGAGAATCGTGAGGAGAAAATGTGCAAATGAGAATTGTAAGAGAGATAAAAGTATCGATGGAAAATAGTAAAACCCAGAGGCATTCACCGAATCTGACCATGAGACCAAAAGGCTATTAGCCTGCATGTATAGATTTACGACCCAGCCAAGCATTATGTTTTAACGGCAATTTGGGTGGGTCGGTGATAAGGATAACGAGTAGAAGGAGTGTTAATCCTAACCAGAGGACTTGTGGTCAGATGTTTATATGTCGGCAAAAGCGGAGAGAAGAAGGAAGAGAGTTGAGTGGTCGTGAGATCGACAGATCGAGAGATAGAAAGAAATAGAGAGAGAGAGAATTTTGAAACAATAGACTCAGGAGATTTGCTACACTTCGCGGCCGATCACCTAATAACACTAAGTCAATGACAATTTCGGACTTTGAAAAAAAATCCTATCCTCTATTCTTAAAACACGTACAAGAAGAAACCATGAAGGCAGAATTTGCAGTTTTGACCTTCAATCGGAATATTTTATCACGATCCCGTCTTTTGATAAGAAAATTGTACGCAGAACATTTATATTGTAAAGTCTCAGCTACAACATAATAAAATATGGGAGACATCAAGATAGGGATAGACTAGATATATTCAAAAACAACAACGTCAAAAATTGCCTAATGTAATCAAATCCAAACGCGATACATGAAATCATATATCATAACATGAAAGTAAAATTGGGTGTAATCAGGCATTCTGAAGAGTTATAGCGGATTCCTAATAGGTAGTTTTGGGCAATTTTTCAAAAGCGCGCGTGCGTCAATTCTGAGGTTTAAAGTAACGTCTTTGAGCTTAATTGATGTCATTAATGGCTACAAGTGATTCAAATTACTAAGAATAGTATCAGCAACAAAACACAAGTGAACAAATTGAATTAACACATTCCGTACGGACGGCACACGCAAAAACGTGCACGCATGCACCCGCGCGCGCATTTTGACAAATTTTATATTTTGACGAACGCGTACGCGTCCGCCAGTACGCGCGGACGGACATGGGTATGACCAAACTTAGTTTACACATGACGTCAAGTTTATGCATATCAAATATCATTCAGAAATGACAATATGTAGGACGGAAATGTATGACCAAATATCTATGTTGAATGACATTAGACAAATAAATACATTAATAAATCGAATTGAATTGAATTGAGACTTACCAAAATTGGGCACACTTTTTCGTATACGCACTGTAACACAGACAGACAGGCGTCCTATGCACACTCTATACAACATAGTGAAACCCGCTAATACGCCCTACGTGCACTGCAAGGTACTAGGTCTCTCAATAATTGATTGCGACTTATATCAAAGAACAGTTGTCATTTTATAGGTATTAGGGATACGCTGCATACGGAGTATATAACCAAACGCCTTATGGTATTTCTTTTGATGTTCATGCATTCCATGTGTATGTTTGCACATGATTTCTACAAAGGAACTGTCAAGATTTCTTGTAGTGTTCCACCCACATTTGTATAGAGTTGCAAGTTTTGTTTCCTTGTTTGAATCTTTGTTTCAAATGACTTCACACGAATCGAGGGAATCTAGTGTTTTTCCTTGGATGTTAAACAGTGAAAAGGGTTAGTATTTGTATTTCTGTTTTCATATATATTGTGTTTTTGCTGGCAATACGCGTTGCAATATGCGCATTGCGACTGTGGTGATGGATGATAACGCAGGCCAATCTTTGTGTGCACATTATGATTTTGCTTTCACGAAATACCTCATTGGTATTGCATAGGCTAGACAGTTATATAGTTCTGTATAGGCTGTGCATCGCCATCATCATCATCATCATCATCATCATCATTATCATTAAAAAAAAATAATAATAATAATGATAATAATAATAATAATAATCACATTACTTATACACAAAACAACAACAACAACAAACAAAATGTTTTTCGTCATTAGCTAATGCAGTATCAATAGTGTGTTTGAAAAAATGTTATACGTTGTACTGTATATATATAAATCACATCATAGGGTGCTTTAAGTTACAGCGATAATCTCATCTTTGTCAAGTTGAGGTAGATAATATCATCTTTGTCAAGTCCGGGTAGATGATATAAAATTTGTCAAGTCAAGGGAGATTATATAATCTTTGTCAAGTCAGGACAGATTATATTATCTTTGTCAAATCAGGGCAGATAATATAGGTTTTTGCGACCAATTTCACACTTTTTTTTCATTCAAGTTCATATTCCGAGCATTCGAATTCGCGCAAATCGCACTCGCAGCGTTGAATCAGCTTTCAAATTCAAAATTCGTCATTCAAATTCACTATCCGTGCAATCAATTGTTAAATCGGGTCATTCAAATGTCAACTAAGAGCGTACATTTCGTGCAAAGAGTATTCAAATTCTACGGTACCTCGGTGGTCATTCAAATTCGTGAATGAGGAAGCATGTTTGAAATAAGAGCATTCAATTTAAAAAAATATATTGCATTTAGTTTCTTTGGGGTCTTTGAGAAGCTTTTTTTGCTCAGTTTGTGAAAAGTGTAGGCTTCATTATATCATGACAATTGCATTATCTTTGTTCATTCTCATTTGTAAACTGTCTCGGCTAATAAAAAGTTAAACACATGAATATATATATAACTTGCTATATATATATTATTCATGGCGCACACACATAACAAAAAGCTGTATACAGTGTATATGAAAACTGCAGAAATTGCCCAAGAACTGTGGTCGAAAGTGTCATATCACATATCCAAAATGACACTCGGTTACTGTTTCCCTTTTAACTCATCAAATATTGTACAAATATCACACTTTTCGTTGCATGTTCAAAATATATAAATGCACATACCAAGATATGCCTAAGATAAGAAAAATTCAAAAGTTTTGTGTATTTTGTGGTGGACTCGGTGTTATGTCTGTGTATTGGGAAATTGTGTATGCGGATCTGAGGATTGGTTAAGTATACTTGTTCTTGTAGGGGGTGTTATCCGTGTTTAAAAATGTTTGATTTATCAGCAAAGTATATCTTTATAGGAAGTGTCTTTGGTTCCATAGGTGACTGGTATTCAGCTTATCATATCTGATTAGGCGTATCAGGACAATTACCCCCTGGGCAATCACCCCCCGGAAAACTACCCCCAAGGACAATTACCCCCTGGAAATTTACCCCCCGGAGAATTACCCCCCGAGGACAATTACCCCCAAGGACAATAACCCCGGAAAATTACCCCGGAGAATTACCCCCGAGGACAATTACCCCCAAGGACAATTACCCCGGAAAATTACCCCCGGAGAATTACCCCGAGGACAACTACCCCCAGGACAACTACCCCCGAGGACAACTACCCCCTGGAAAACTACCCCCGAGGACAACTACCCCCGAGGACAACTACCCCCAGGACAATTACCCCCAAGGACAACTACCCCGGAAAACTACCCACCGAGGACAACTTCCCCGAGGACAATTACCCCCTCGAAACACCATTACCCCGAGGACAATCACACCCAGGGAATTTGCAACACTGTGACGTATAATGCGAGCTCCGCTTCAAATTGCTATTTAGAGAAAATGTCATGAACTTTCATTTTCTTAGTTATTTATGACGGCATAGATTTGTTTCGTACAGGGGTTGTGTATAAACATATTTGCAATAATTATATTTAATTATATTTTTGGTGAATGTATGTGAGAAAATTTGTTAAGGAAGAATACAGATTTTTAAAAAGTTTTCTAGCACAAGGCAAATAGGCGGGGAGCTCACAAGACACGTCACGGAGTTGCATATTTGTGTTTGCACCTTCAACAAATCATAATTTTCTAATTTTTAATTGGTGAAACTTTTTCAAACTCTAGGCCATATGAAAGCTAGAAACATCCACTACCTCCATCTCAGAAAAGGTTAAAGCAGGCATTTTTACTTTATTTTCCCCCTAAAACGTGTTCATGGTAATTCTATGAACCGTATGTACTGTAATTTATTTTGAAATAAAAGTTGCCTTCAAGTTAAATATATGGTATGTACGGTGCCATATTAAAAGAAAATAGGTATCCGCACTTTGGTACATTCATCTCAATGATTTTGTAATTCCAGAGCAGCGTTTATTTCAACTGGGGTGCCGCAGGAGAATGTTAGTTACATTACAACATTTTTTGGCAAACGTTGATTTTGTGAAAAACAAATATCAGAAACGGGTAGAGTATTTTTTTTCATGAGAAAATAAAATTTAAACAAATAATAAAATGTCTTTCTTCCTCGCTCGCTGACAATATTTTGCGAATATATATCGTTTATTTCGGCATTACATTGTTACCACACTCATTACAATTATAAACATGATAAATCAAGGCAACGAGAGGCCCGAATATCCTCATATTCGTGTATCAAGGTCATGACCGAATATATCACTTTATATTCGTGTACATTCTGCGGTGAGGCGCCCGCATACCTTAAATCTTTTCTAGTGTGTTGATTACAACATTATGTTTTACCATTTTGAAAATGTCTTGTCCTCTTTTTTTCTTGCTCGTTCACTAAATCAAGAAACAAATGTGCCCATACGTGTGTACATAGCTCTTGACGAGTGCCAGAGTGATGCAAAATAAATAGTTTGTGAAGAATTTAAGATTGGGCGAAACTTTTCATTTCTTAAGAGGGCACTGTGTCTAACAAAAATTTGAAATAACGCTGCTCAAGAGAAATCCTTCGTAGAAAACAGCAACCACAGTGGTGTTGCATACATTATAGTTAAAGAAAATGTGTAGTAATGAGGAACATCACGCGCAAGTATTTGAACGAATGTGGGTTCATGCACGGGATTTTATGGGCTCGTAGCCTTCACAGCATCTCTCAATGTGTCAAATCGTCTTTGCTATTGAATCCTGATTGTCCTCGGGGGAAGTTGTCCTCAGGCGTAGTTATCCATGGGGGCGGGTAATTGTCCTCGGGGGTAATTCCTCAGGGGTAGTTTTCCGGGGTAATTGTCCTGGGAGGTAATTGTCCTCGGGGTAGTTGTCCTCGGGGGTAATTGTCCTCAGGCGTAGTTATCCATGGGGGGGTAATTGTCCTCGGGGGTAATTCCTCAGGGGTAGTTTTCCGGGGTAATTGTCCTTGGGGGTAATTGTCCTCGGGGGTAATTGTCCTCGGGGTAGTTGTCCTCGGGGGTAATTGTCCTCGGGGTAATTGTCATTGGGGGTAATTGTCCTCGGGGGTAATTCTCCGGGGTAATTTTCCGGGGTAATTGTCCTTGGGGATAATTCTCCGGGGGTAGTTTTCCGGGGTAATTGTCCTTGGGGGTAATTGTCCTCGGGGGTAATTCTCCGGGGTAAATTTCCAGGGGTTATTGTCCTTGGGGGGTAGTTTTCCGGGGGGTAATTCTCCGGGGGGTGATTGCCCAGGGGGTAATTGTTCTAGAACCCTGAATAGGCCTACAAAAAAAAGAGGTTAAAAAATATATATATACAAAATTGGGGGGCTGTTAAACGAAAAAAGGGGAGAAAAGTTAAGGGAGAGCTAGAGATTGGAGAGAGACAGAGAGCGATAGAGAGAGGGAGAGAACGGGGAGAGGGTGACATGGGAGAGCAGGAGAGAAGGAGAGAGATTGGGAGAGACAGAGAGATAAAGGGCGTGATACGGAGAGAGAGAGAGAGAAATACAAGCTCATACCAGTGGTATATAATCATACAAAAGAACAATTTCATTGAAAAAGTCTTAAATTCATTTCAAAGTAATTGATTTTTTTTAATTGAGGGAAAATGCATTTCCGTAGTACTATAGCAGACATCACCTGCAAATCACTAGTTTTTATGTTCTAAAACTCGTTCAATGTTTCCAGTCATTTAGAACATGTATACATGTAATTATATTGAAAGAAAGGTGTAGTATATTCATGTATATATAATTAGCGATATGATGATCAAATACATGATCAAAAAAGCAACAATTATTGTCAGATAAACAAAGAACATTAACTAAACTGTAGAGATTTCATTGTGTAACAGTGATTAACTATAATTCCAAGTAATCAATTTAAAGAAATCAAAGTTTCCCTCTTACCTGGAATCCCTCTCAATATTACACTAAATTGCCCAAACAGGCTCATTGTGAACGCCGCGTTAATTTGAATGCACGAACTAGGAAATTGTACGCACATTCGTGAATTTGATTGCACCGAACATGAATAAGAGTGCCGATAAATGAAATTGATTGCTCGGATTTTAAATTTGAATGCCCGAATTCACCTGCGAGCGACTTCTATGTGACTTTGAATGCACGTTCATGAATTTGAATGAAAAAATTGCGAAATTGGCCGCAAAAACCAATATTATCTCTGTCACGGTCAGGGCAGATAATATTATCTTTTTTCAAGTCCAGGCAGTTGATATTGTTAATGTCAAGTCAGATCCCATTGACAATGAGAAAGACGCTGCGGTTCTCCACGCAGCTGCTCGATGAAAATCCACTGGATCCTCCAGCCCTATTCTATAGAGTCCAGCTCGCCGGTCCGTCCGCTGCTCGAGTGCCGGTGTCACGGGCCAGAGTGTCAGGGTGGCGATCTGTGTCCGCAGACACAGATCGCCGAAAATTGGGTGGCCAGACGCGTCTTACTTCGGCGATATGTGTCTTAGGTCGGACGCATGTCGCCGCTTAAGTCACGGCGAGATGTGTCCACTGGCGAAATGCGTCCTGAACCCTACAAGTTAAAAAATCGACTTAAAATGTATATACCTCCACTTTGCTCCACTTGATTGTATCTTACCATTAATATTGTATTTTTATGTAACATAAGACAAGAGAGATGTACTGTTTACTCCCAAATCGTTTGTTGGCTACAATTTATATCAAATTAATAACACCATAAAAATGGCTAAACGTACGAGTCTAGCCCCAAACGGAACATTACTTCACCATACAATTGGCTGTACGTACGAGACTAGCCCTTGACACTAGCGACCAATAAGCCTGCGACCAATACGTTGGAAGCCCACAATGTTAGCGCTTAATGAGGAAGCCAGCCACCAAACGGGGTTGTAGTGTTTCCAAATCGTCTAATCGAAAAGGAAAAAATACCGGTTTGAGCCCAACTTCAATCTGAAACGGTGAAACCCGGACAAAAACTGTCGGCATGTGACACATGTTTGGCAGTAAAGAACAACTTTACCGCTTTTACATGGTGTGGATCAATATGTAACGGAAACGTCATACGATTTTTTTTTTGAAAGACTTCAAATTTAAAGCCGAATTGTTGCCATTATTGTGTAGATAAGCCCTCGATATGCCGGTTTGAGCCCTAACTTCAATCTGCAGAAGACAAAAAAAATATTGGCACGTGACAAACATATGCGCCCTAATTAGGAGTAATGATCAAAAACATTTAATTTGATAAGCTCTTTATCTTATTGAAATATTATACAATACTTTATATGGCCTTTAAATCTAAATACTGTTAATTTGAGTTATATATTTTATTAAACGTTATGCGTTAATTAATGGCCGATTTCCATCTGAAGCTCTAATATAATTTACCAACTGTGAAAACCTGGCCAAAAATAACTTGAAACTCAAGTATTTCATATTTTGTTTAGTTCAATCTTTTATTTAGCAATAGTTTGAAAATGCTTAAAATTACCTACATCTATTTGTTTAACTTTCTAAACTCAATAGAATGGCATGTTCCAATAAAAAGGGCGTATTATATAATCTCAACTTGAAATTGAAATGTCAAAATTCAATAGAAATGCGTGTTCCTAAAACTAAAAGGGCATATTATAATCTCAAATCGCTGTTTGGGTCGCTATTCATACAAATTAGATAAGCAATGAACAAAATGATAATAACAAAGGGAAATATTGGATGGGGGACGCCCCCGCGGCTGTGGCGTAGCTGCGGGGCGGGGGAGGGGCTACACATGGCCCCGAATATTTGTCTCTTTAAAAAGTATATTTTACCTTTTATCGTTGATAATTATATAGAGACATCCCCATAATCTAGGTAATATATTTCCCCCGCTCCTGCGGTGACGAAAAAGTAGTAAAACATCTTATCATATCATAATTTGTCCGCCTTATGGGAAATGTTGCCCCACTACCCTGCCCCCGACTGATCTTATCCAGGCTATGCCACTGAGACATTAAGTAGAACAAGCAGGCCCACTATCACTGAGTTTGCTATTTCAGAAACTAGTAATTGTTTAGCAAGTAGGTTTTAGTAGGACTTATGGACCTACAAATCATTATAGCCTCAGCCATATCCAGGCATCCAGAAGCTCTTCAATTAATAGCCAATGCAGACTGATAGATTTTCGTTTTTCCAGGAATTATCATACCTCAGGATACGAGTAAATATATTGATTAACCTAACTTCATTTATCCATAATCTTGATTTCCTGAAACTTTCCTAACATCGAAACCAAATGGGTTTGGACCGGACCATGAGCCTAGTTACTGCCCGGAGAGGGATGAGGGGGGCACTTCAAATTGTTTTTGTTTTTGTTTTGGGGGATAGGGGCTTGAACACTTTCGGACCTTGAAGGGTTTTTTCGCGTCATGTAGCGTCAATGTAACATCAATAGCCCTCGTAGCATGATTATAAATGGATTTGAATAATTATTACATCATTACATGTATATTTTCTGTGTTTGCTTTGAATTAATGTCTCGAATTAATTAATGTTTACCTTTTTCTGAACCTGATTGCATATTTATGTTTAAATTCCGTATTTTTCCTGTGTTTGTTCTGTATTTATCATTATATCCTGCCTTCTTGTCGCTACGAGGGCTATATATATCGCACCCCTAAATAAAAATTTAAAACATCTCTCGCCCCCTCACCGCGGCTACGCCACAGCCGTGGGGTGTCCCATATTCATTATTTCGCTTTCTTATCATTTTGTTCATTGCTTATTTCATATTCATTTTTTAATGAATAGCGACCCTCACCCCGTATTATATAGCGACCCTCATTTCGTATTATGAATATATATAGCGACCCTCATTTCGTGATATGAATAGCAACCCTCTCGTCGCATTGTCAATAGCGACCCTCATGTCCTATTATGAATAGAGACCCTTTTCTCAAATTATGAATAGCGGTCCTTACGAATAGCGAGGTTACCCCTCGTGTTTTGCTATGATATGAAATCTGTTATTTTGCTGTGACATTGGAGACTCTGGTGAAAGCTTTTGTCCAATCTTTCTTCTCTTTTTCAATATCATCCATGTTACATTTTCACTTTTTGTTTTTTTATTTCGAAGACACCATAGCCCGAATTCTATAATTCTTTTGTTGCGCTAACTACGACCAAAGTCGTATTGGTCGCTTGATCGGAATATTCAAGAGTAACCAAATTCGATCTTTCTGTGCGGTGAACTCTGAGTCTAAGACCCAAGAAACTCGAAGGTGAGTCGTGCTATAATTATCCATATATTTAATATATTCCGCTACAATCATGACTGCCATGTACTTTAGATACATTTCTATTTTCTAGTGCTTTCATACTATTTCAGGATTTCGTACTAGATCTAGATGTTTTGGAAATAACATACTGTGCAATCTACTCTCGAACTTTTCAGTTTTTGTCGTCATGAGCTAGTTTTCAGCCTTACCCCCTCACCTCCTGGAAAAGTCTTCCCAGCCTTTAGGGGGACAATCTCAGGGAATTTTTGTGCAAATTAAAGAATAAGAAGTTCGAACTCATAATTACATTTTTAAGTTAACCGTTCAATTTCGTAAGTTTCTTGCATCAGTGATCAGAATAAATTCGAGTTATACTGCCACAGATTACCCTATTCCAATCTAGGTGGGTCTTAAATGGTGGATCCATTCTGAAAAGTGAAATGAGTCGTTAATAATACAATGGCAATGGCATTAATGCTACTGCTACTACTCTATACTATACTATAGACTTTGTATCTAGGCCTACAGTATAGTGCTAGTGCCATCCTGCTACATGCCGTACGCATGCATGCATATCTGTGTGTGTTTAAAATAGTCATCGAAGTAGTCATCGAAGTCAATGTAGTCTAGATCTACTGCATGTTGCCTGCCCGGTTTCCGGTCACATGAGCGGTTTTTCACAGATAACTTCTCTGGCAATGAATTATATAGGCGCTAATATATTCTACTAGTACTACATCACTTTGTCGCGAAAATTCTAACAAATCATACCATGCCATTCTTTCTCGTGAAGTTCCAAACATTAAATGTCCCTAGTTCGCCGTCTGCGTGGAGCATTTTTCCTGCCTTTTTCCACTCTCAGAGTCGGACTCGAGATCAAGGCTTTTAGATAAATCTCAAATAATTTGTCTTGATGAATTAATTTGTTCAATTGCAGTGTTTCTATCTCCTGATCCAAGTGTTATCATTAATGCCACTCTATAAAGTATGTGTTCATGGCATGCCAAAGTGGATGAGGTATTGAGTTGTACTGAACGAAACAAGATGACTGTCATTTATAATAATAATACATAAGATTTGTAAGGCACCAAATCCACTTGACAATCAAATGCTCAAGGTGCAGCTTGTGCAAAAGATGAAATACAATGTACATGATAAATAGACAAAAGTACAATAGGAAAGGTATGATGGTTGTTGACAAATTCAGTTGGTCATGTCAGTTCTCATTTGCGAATATGTAGAACTGTGATGGGCTAATGTAGCTTTACAAGCTCAATTGATGAAAAAAATGAGCACAGCGTAAAGGTATATTTTGTGGTGCAGTTTTTAAACAAGAGCGCTGTCTTTTCGTTAAATTAGTTGTCTGTGAACTGTGAAAGATAACAATAATAAGACAATTATTAAAAGATGAGGGACCAATTTTTCTATCGAATGCGAAAACATGTCCAAATGCGGATAGGGTCTATAGACAGTGGCGGATCAGGGGGAAATTACCCTTCCGTAGGAAATTTTTGCGGGTGCCATAAAAAAATTGTGCTCACTACCCCTGGCGCCCAAGGGGGTGGTGGTGGAAAAAAAGTTACCCTTTCCCGGAGGGAAACATTTTTTCGGGTGCCCAAATTTTTTTTGCTCACTACCCCCACTGAGCGAAAAATCGACCGGCACGATTTTCACATTTTCGCACGAAGTGGGCCCCTTTTTAGGCCCCCTCCCTTGCCGCCGGCTGGATCCGCCCCTGTCTATAGATGTAGGGAAAATTATGAGAAAGATTTTATCTTTCGTTTCGATATCGTTTCCTCAGATTAACTTTAACAGAAGAACCCAACTCATGGAACTTATTATAGACATTGCCACAAATGTTGAAGATGCAAGATGGTATGGACACCTAAAGATTTTACATAAAAATTGACAGGTATACATGTACGTCTATTTATAAACATGATGGTGTAATATTCAGTGATCTTGAAATTAATTTTCCTTAATATATGTAGGTAAACCATGAAAAGATATATAAAAAGAGATATATGAGTACAATTGTGGAGTAAATGTGATAATTTTGGATTGTTTTTCAAAATGTTTTAAACATTTGTAAATAGAATGTATGGAAGTGATTCATTTCTAAGATGGACTAATGTGGCCACAGTAAAGTGGTATCATTTGAATATTTTTTATATTGTGGGGTGTCAGGAAGAGTTTGGAAACAATGTTTCCAAAGTCAGTAGATTTACAAATTTGTCAGAAACAAGTTCTGTAAATGACCTGTCACAAATTTGTATGAGGAGGGAGGAAGGGGGAGCAGAAAATGTAAAATGTTGATCATCAAACACTGCCCCCACGTAAACATGTATCCTTGTTGAGAAGACTTAATGATGAATATTAGTGCAATTATAATTTATAATTTGTGTATACTGCTTTTACATATTTCATTTTTTTAGGATGATGCTTTCCCATAGGAGATGAACGCCGATGGAGCAAGATGACAACTTGAGGAGACAAAGGCAGAACAACAAAATAATGGGCCGTTTTGGAGAGGTACATGGTTATGAAAGTTTCCTTCTACCCTGACAACAATCTCTTTTCAAATTTTCCTTTTTCTGTTTGTTGAGACCATTGGAGTCCAGATAACAGGGACTCCATGTGTATAAAGACAGAAATGGGGAAATCTAACCATGATAACAAGTTGATTTGAATCATAGTAGAAATATCATCAAAAAAAAATGAATGTTATAGAGTACCGAAGTGTGATGTATTGGCCAAGTTGTCAAGGGTGCTGGTTCCAAACAATTTTGTGCTAAACTGGTGATAACACCAGCGCCACACACTGAATTTGCCTAGGTCCATCCCGTTGCTTGAATGATTTTGCGGTGAACCTCATGCGCAGGCTCTGTTGATTGGAACCAGTAACCAAGACGACGATGAAATATGGCGTTTATAGCCCTTCGGTACTATTAAGTTTGACAGTTTGGTTCATTTAATAAATACATGTAGATGAAAATCTAAGAAATTATTTATTAGCTCACCTCAGCAAAATGCTCAACTTGACAGGAATCGTCCTTGGGAAAGGAAGTATCTAAAGTTGTTGATATGAGGTAACCATCTGGCATGGGCAGCCCCCCAGGTGCCCCAGGGTCATATTTTGACATACTCTTACTTCTATAAAAGGATCGCTGGAATTTAAGCAAACTTGATAGGAATTATCCTTGGGTGAAAGGGATCTAACTTTGTGAGAATGAGTCTCTCTGACATGTGGGCAGCCTCTCCCCAAAAGTGCCCCAGGGACTACGCTTATAATATTTCAATGTCTTCCTTAAAAAAACTACATAAAACTTTCACAAATGTATTTTTCTAAAGAGAGGAAGGGGGATGGTACTGGATGTGGATGGACATACTACCTCTCATGTAAGCATAATGTCCGCGAAACTCTTGATTCAATTTTTCAACTCACACTGAAATAGCTACATGTGGTTATAATGGTTTAATTGCCCTAACCAACCCCGACCCCCCTAAAAAAAGAAGTTGTTTTCATTTTAGGTAAAGTAAAATCTTGATCATCTACCCATGGACCTACTACGAACACTGCCCCCAGGTGAACATATGTATCCTTGTTCAGAAGACTGATCAACATGAGGGCAATTATAATTTGTGTATAATGCTTTTGCATTATTTTACATTTTTAGGATGATGCTTCACCATAGGAGATGAACGCCGATGAAGCAAGATGACAACTTGAGGAGACAAAGGCAGAACAACAAAATAATGGGCTGTTTTGGAGAGGTACATGGTTATGAAACTTCTCCTCTAACAATCTCTTTTAAAATCATCCCTTTTCCGTTGTTGAGACCACTGGAGTCCAGATTACAGGGAATCCATGTGTATACAGACAGAACTAGGCAAATCTAACCTAATCTAACATTTATTTATCAAATAAACCCAACTGTGTAGACTGACGAGACTAAGTGTCTTTCCCATGGCCTGACTCGGGGCTAATCGAGATTAAGTCGCTGACTACCGTTAATCCAGTCCATTCGTTTACGTGCAGTTGTCCAAAAGAAGACGTAGATGGCATTAACCAGTATTTGCCAAGCTACACGGCCTTTAATAAAAATTGGATTTGGTAATTCTCAAAAAAAACATATTTAAATATGACATGTACTTTCTATTAACGGATGGTTCCAGTCAAGTGTGGTTAACCTCACATTTTCAGAGATTTCGCTGCAAGTCTTACGCACATTTTGATACCATTTTCGTCGAAATCAGATATACCTGTAAGGTGTTACAATTACAATTAGTATGCGCATGTCATCAAAAAGTGCTTGCATATATTCATGTACAAGCAGAAATGTGTAGCGCATATCACATTTTAAACGTCTCTATGCGCTTCCAAATTTAGAAATTATTAACCGGCTTTAGCTGTGCCACCATTACGGCGCTCTAGCATTT
Source organism: Mesocentrotus franciscanus (assembly GCA_037976565.1). Lineage (NCBI taxonomy): Eukaryota > Metazoa > Echinodermata > Echinoidea > Camarodonta > Strongylocentrotidae > Mesocentrotus > Mesocentrotus franciscanus. The sequence goes on from CP137673.1 coordinate 4,701,725, forward strand.
CAAGGAATTAATTCCAGCCATTTACCTCACCCAGGTCGAGTGTGGCAAATGTAGATTAATGTCTTACTAAAGAACATTGGTGATGCAGCGGAACTCGAACAGCGGACCTTGTGATCCGCAGTCCGATGACATATCCACATATACAGGTTTAGATGTATTTCTTCATAAGTGGGAGCTTTGAGCTTCTCTAGTTCTGGTAGCAAAAAAGGAAATTGGAATGTTACTTGTTGAATATGTCCTTATACATGTAATGTTCCAAATTGCATCAAAAGATGTCAATTGTATCAAAATGTGCCAGACATGTTCTTGTTCCGTGCATGATTTCTGATGAATTTGAATTTTCTTTTTTTTTTCATGCAGCATTCAAATGGACTTCCAATCCAGCTCTTTTCATTGGTAACTAGGCCCAGGCTTTGACGGCTGTAGAAGGAGGAGACATCCATCTTCAGACGATAGCAGTTTGCACCTGTGCTCGGGCTGCCCCCTCCGTCATTTAAAAATATGGACATGTACCGTTGATCTAAATACAGTGGAACCTCGTTATAATAAACACTATAATTATCCAAATGTAATTTTGATGGTCCCACTTCTTTGTATTCTGGTTTGGGCCCTCATATAACAAGGCTCCAATATAACTACAATGTAGGTAATTTCCTTGTGACTTCTCTTTACCAATCATTAGTCATTATATAAATGCACCATTTTCTATGAAAACTTAATTTACCACTGCACATGTGCAAGGAATTACGCGGTCAAAGATGTACATATATTATAATATGTGTTTCAATCTATCACTTCCATTTTTATATTGCACATTTTTTTGCATACGAAGCCATTTTTTATTACTAAAATTCAATCTCGTTTTCTAAATTAAATATCAATACCATCACGTAATTGTTGTACTTTTCTATTAAATGTAATTAGGGATGAATACATGATTGATACGGTATAATTTGCCATCATTATTTCACATAAATATGTCTTGGTAGTTAATGGTGCATGTAGTCCAGAATGTGTGGTGAAGAATATAGACCAAAGGAAGAGTGTAGGGTGGGTTGTGAAAAATTGTTGGGTGAAACGTATGATTGTGAAAGGCAGAATGGAAGGCCCATAATGAATATGTGATTGTGAAAGGATGAGAAAAAGGAAGGGAATACAGGAAGTAGATTGAATGCACTGATTTATAGTAGATGTCATTAATGAATTACAAATGAATGAGTTAGGATAACATGTGTGAATGAAAGTTGACCGAAGGATACGAGAGCTGAATAAACACGTACATGTATAATACATTCATTCACATTCCTCCATATATTACCCAGGGGGCAAACTCCCATATTTTGGAGGAACTCGCATGTCGAGATATAAAAAGAGCGTAGCGTAAATTGGCGGGGGTCAAGGGGTGGAGCCCCCGGAAGCTCAGGGGGTATGGGCATTTAATTCAGTCAGATGAGCATATTTTGATACCTTATTTGTGACACTGGCAGGACACTAATTGGCGTGGGGTCCAGGGGGCGGAGCCCCCAAGCTAGGGTTTTAGGGAACAAATGAGGTCAGATGAGCATCCATGCAGGGGCCCACCTTAGTGCCATTGGTTGGGTCAGTGGGCAAAGCCCCGGAAGCTCATGGGTTTAAGCGTTTAATTAAGGTCAGATGAGCATATTTTGATACCTTATTTTGACACTGGCAGGACACTAATTGGCGTGGGGTCCAGGGCGGAGCCCCAAGCTCAGGGTTTTAGGCATTTTATAACGGTCAGATAAGCATTCAGGGGCCCGCCTTAGGGCCCTAGGTGGAATCCAGGGGGCAGAGCTACCGGAAGCTCAGGGGTTTGAGGCTTTAATCAAGGTCAGATGAGCATATTTTTATATATTTTGTGACACTGGCAGGTCACTATTCTTTCTTTCTTTTTCTCTTTCTTTCTATTTCTCTTTAATATACTTTTTCAAAAGGTGGGGGGCTCGAGGCCCCGAGCCCCGCCGTTTCTCGGGCCTTGACATTTAGGCCTCTAAATAAGCACATTTCTTGCCTGACTGTAAATATAGGAATTTGTCATTTTCCAACAAACGCATAAACAAGTATAATTTACTAAAAAGTGAGGAAAAATCTCGGAAAACTATGTCGATCATTTCAGCAACATTTGTAACAGCAACATCAGCAACATTTGTAAATCACCGGTATCGAACTAGAAATAAACCATGTTTGAATTATATTGCCCCCCCCCCGCCAAGCTCCCCCTCCATAAGTGCGCCAGTGCCCCCTTGATCGATCCACACGTTGTTGGCGGGATTCATCGCAACTGATCTCCCCTTCTTTCGATCACCTTTCTTTTCTACTTCCTCTTTTTTGTTCCCTTTTAGCTCTCCTCTTTCCCTTCCTTCTCTCTTTTTTTTGGCGGGGGCGGGGTGGGGGAGGAGGGGTAGGGGAGAAGCAAGGGCCTTTGCCCCCGATCCACAACTTGTTGGCGGGAAAATTGCAACTGATATCCCCCTTCTTTTCTTTTTTAATTCTTCCTCTTTTTTTCTCCTTCACTTTATCTCCTCTTTTCCTTTTTCTTTTATTTCCCTTTCCTTCCTTCTCTCTTGTTTTTTTATGGGGGGTAACAGCCTAGGAGGTAAGGCCCTTTCGCCCCCCCCATTTCCTTCTTTTCCCCCTTTTTTCTTCTTCCTCTTCTAACTTTCCCTTTCTCTCCTTCCCTTTCCCTTCTTTTCCTTCTCTCTCTCTCTTTTTGGCGGGGAGGCCCACTCGGCCCCTGGATCCACGCCTGGGGGTTCTGAGTTGGAGCAGTACAATTCATTAAAATATATAGTGTGTTAGGTATCATATTTCATTAAATTTTTGCAAGCATATTATGATCTTTATAATTCGATATTCATTTCCTGTAGGTAGCAAGTAGTGCTATCTATTAAGCTTCAGGATTAATTTGTTTAAAGTCGTAATGACCCGTAGCACAGAAAGACTCACAGTGGACCAGGAAATGCTAAGTAATAAACATGATATAGCAACATTGTATCGGAAAATCCCTTGATATTCAAATAAACACATAATGTGGTACAGGGGTGGCGGAGCGTCTTTAAAAGTTGGGGGCACCATAAAGGGCACTTTCTTGAAGAAAGAGGCACTTAAAAGATAACCTCAAAGCAAAAATATACAATTTTCAAACATTGGTATATACATGTACCCTTATAATTATTGTGATTGATACATTTCAATATCAGGGATGATTTCACTGTTTATTATGGTCCGAGATACGGCTTAAGCATGATTTTGCGGCTGGGCGTGATGGTCTGAATATCCATTTTTGAGTGAGCAATGAGAGCGAGCAAAAATTGTAAGATTTATGAGGACACAATAAAAGAGGACAAACCCAATCCTGATGGGGTTTTAACCACAATCTCATCATGAAAGACTGAAAAGATTTGTAAATACATGATGTAGTTACATAATTTACAGCAATTGAAAATATGCGAGAACATGGCATTGAGTTTGAGGGTGAACACTCGAGAAAAAATTGCTATTAGTCGCTTTAAATTAGGAGCACATGTTACGTAGAAAGGAAAAAAGGGGCACTTATTACAAAGGAAAAGAGGCATGCATCTATCAGATTTTAATAAGGGCATTATTCTATCAGAGGTTAAAAGGGGGTATTTATGAGACGGGGAAAGGGCTCTTAATAAAAAGGAACAAAGGCACTTGTAAGAAAGGAAAAGGGATGACTTGTGAATAGTAAAAAGGGGCACTAATCAGAGATTAAAGGAGCACTTATTAAAAAGGAAAACGGGCACATGTCAGATTTGAATAGGGGCATTTGTAAGAAGGGAAAAGTGTCACTTATCAGAAGGAAAAGGGGCACTTATATGAACAAGGAAAAGGTCATATGTCAAACTAAAAGGGCTATTTATTTGAAGAGGAAGTAAACGGGGACATTTCTCCTCTGTAAAAAGGGGAACTTTGGGGTACTTGAAAAAGTGTTGGGGGCGTGCCCCCGGAGGGATCGGAAACACATTTGTTTCTAAACAGGGGCACTTATTTGAAGTAAAAGGGGGCACTCGAAAACATGGGGGGCATTTTTTGTGTTTTGGTTTCTAATATGTTGTTCTAAATCTTGCCTTTTAAGTACAGTCATCAAAGGTGTTTCAAATATCAACATTGCATCCTCTCTTTCTCTCTCACCCTCCCCCTCTCTCTCTCTCTCTCTTTCCCCCTCTTCCCCCTCCTGTCATATAACTTTTTGATATCTTTGTATAGAATTATCTTTTTACAAAATATTATAAAGGAACCATGCAGTTTAGACATTCAAAATTTTAATATAATACAATAACAGTTGAGTTATGTATTATATCATATTCTCACTGTCATATAGGCAGACAATATTTAATAAATACAAGATAATATAATACAATTAAAAAAAAAAGTTTTCCCCACATCACCTGTTACATTTTTTGTTTACCTTCAAAGTTTCTAGGAATAGCAAGTAATGATATCTGCCTCAGCAGCGTGCATGGTTATTTTTTAAATGGTTAAATTATTATGCAATAAATGCACTTGCATTTCACGGGTTTTAGAAACGTTATTAAATATATTTTTAGACAATATCATCATGTAAAAGAAAGAAAAAAAACATCTAGTTCCTTTAGATGGGACACGAAAGTAAAACAAATCGGCCAGTACTGCAGTAGACACTTTTCGCCAATCGCTAGCAGACTCATCTCGCCAGATCGCCGATCTAGGAGACACATCTCGCCGGGGGAATGCGGCAAGATGTGTCTGTAAGACGCAGCTCGCCAGGCGAGATGCGTCTGTACAGACGTGATTTCGCTAAGACACATCTCGCCACGACACCGGCTGTGCCGCTGTCATGTTTTTTTTAAAGTTCTTTTTAAAGAAAGAGTTGACAGTATAGGAATCAGGGCAACTTTTTCTTTTGAAGAAAGCAGAACTCTATCGTACACCTCTATCGGTTATTTGGCGGCTGAATAAATATCAATAATAACCAACGAGCCTAAGTTGACGAATCTTCTATTGCCGTATGGTTTTTTTTTACTACATAGACGCGCGCGGCGATCGCTAATGTCCGGCTTGCCAGATTTATTGTTCAAGTGCGGACTAAGGCTGTCTAGCTTGAATCGAAGTCGGGCTAACTCGGACCCGGGAAAAACTCGGTCCCGCTGCAAAAACGGTCAGTTTTTGCAGGTTAAGGGTTAGGTTTAGGGATAGGGTTAGGTTTAGGGTTAGGGTTTAAGTTAGGGTTAGGGTATTGGTAAAATGATAAACAATGACCGATTTTGCAGCGGGGCCGAGTTGTCCCCGGTTCGAGTTAGCCCGGATCCTTTGAATCACCCAAAGTCTCTGGTCAGTAGTATGGGTGTATATTTAAGGCGTAGATTTAAGATCATTTTGTTGTATTGGCATAGTATGTGTGTGAGTGAGGTAGGGGGGGGGGGGTGGAGGTGAACGATCGGACCCAATTGGTAAAGGCCCATCAGGAAACTATAATACTTACAGAGGCCAATAATAGCTGGCGATTAATTGTATCTTTTAAAGCAGCCGAGAATAAACAGGCCTTCATTTCCTAGACATAGATCAAATGTTGTCTTTACAAGAGCTATATAGAGGCAATAGTGACCCGTCACGACAAAATGAGACAGAATATGCCGGGCTAACTTTAAGAAAATTTTGAAAACCGTAAAAATTTCGAATTTTTCAAAAAATTTAATGTTTCATGAATGTTCTGTACAAATATTGAATAAAAAGGATCGATAATGGGAAGGGGTAGACAAATAAACTGTTTTCTTTCGGGTGTACTTTTTTCGTCTAAAAAAATGGCAAAATATCAATAATCATCTGGTTAGCGCAAGTGTTAATTCTTAAACTTTGTAAAGCGGCAAAATTCCAAAGGTCTTTTAAAAAGCGATTAGAAAAAAAATGTAACTTTTTAAAGATAGAGAATGTGAACTGTGTCAAGATTACAAACGTGCGATAAAGAAGATGAGAATAAAAATGTCAATAATAAACAGCCCAGTCTATTTCATTTTCGGAATTATGAACGGTTACCTTAAAAATCATGAACATTTTACATTTTAATTTGGACTTATGGACCCTTTCTCGTTTTCGCAATTACTCACCCTATTTCATTTTTAGAAACATTAACCCTTTTCTCACCATCGGAAATACGAAAACATATCAATCATTTTTTTATTCCTATTCTTAATAAAACGGCAAATTCTAATGGATTTTTTTATGGTTCTGATTTTGTATGGATATATTGAAGTTTTAACTAGGGAGCAGAAGGATAAAAAAGAATGAAAACAAAACTAATTTTAAAACAGACACCGGGAACTGTATCGAGATTATGAAACAGGCATTTTATCAAAGGAAAGAATAAAAGTAGGGGACAAAAAAATCATTATGACAGTTTCTTTTTCTAACTAGAACGGAAAAAAGATAAATCATTGAACACAAAATCTCTTAATGTTGAGGTTTTTTACCTCACCTCGCTGTTGAGTTCTGTGGATCGAATACAAAAGAATGTTTCCTGTAAAAAGCAGAGAATAAATGATTGCCTGGCCGAGGGTATTTTAGTTCATAATATTTTTTTTTTTAACGGGAAATTCTATAGGTCTTTTAAAAGTGGAATGAAAAGAAACAAGCTTTTACAAAAGAGACGAGGAACTGTATTGAGATTAGAAACAGGTATTTTTTAAAAGTAAAGAATAAAAGTAGGGGATAAGAAAACTATCATGACATTTTTTCAAATATCTAGCTAACTAGGACGGAGAAAAGATAAATCATTGAACAAAAGATCTGTTCATGGAGTTTGTTTTTCCACCTCACCTCGCTTTTGACTGTCTGTTGAGCGAATACAATGCAATGTGATGAGATATCATGCGCGTAATTTAGCAGAGAAAGAAAAAAGGGAACACGAACAAAACAACTGTGACTTGTTTTTCTAAAGATCGAGCTAACTAGGGCGGATAAAAGATAATGATGATGACGTACAGAGTGAACACAAACGAAACCTTACTTTTAAAAGAGAAAACAGGAACTTTGTCGATCACAAGTGCGTGATTTTTGAAGGAGTGAACAAACCTGTGTCATAAGCTTGACACAATTGCTGTTCTTTCTCTTTTTAAAGCCTACTTTATTTTATTTTCGCTTTAAAACTATATAATTTCCCGCATTTTAAAGATTAAGAATACAAACACACAGACACACACGCGCGAATACGCGCCCAACGTGTAATCGGGGACCTATGATGGAAATATTTGGACACAATCCAACACAGCAAATGGGGGACCACTTTATGTTTGTAGTGTATAGGGGGGACCAAACAAATTAATTTGAGAAAATCCTATTCACAAATAAACACATGCTTTTTTTGGCGGATGAAAATATATATCGATGACACTTTAATTGTGTAATACAGTGCCCTATAACTTTCGCAGTACCTACAAGATAACAACCGACCAACATGCACAAATATATATTTTTTCTGTTTATGGACACTCACAGACACTCACAGCCAGACGAGATACTGATTATTATACGCCATTTCTGAAAGTCACTCTCTCAATAATAATAATAATGATAATAATACTATTGATAGTAGTAGTAATAATAATAATAATAATAATAATAATAATAATAATAATAATAATAATAATGAAAATAATAATAATAATAATGAAAATAATAATAATAATTACATCGATAGTAATTATGTATTAAAATTTTTATAATTGTCATTATTAATGGTGCTGTTGTTGATCGCTAATTATAATGAAATGCACTGTTGAATACCAATGTTCTTAAATCCCACTTGTTTTTAAAAGAAGACTGTATTGACGAATAAAAAGAAAATGTTGTTCTGTATACCCTCAAAGGTTGATCTCCACACAAAATGTTAAGGCAAACCTTTAATAAAGTTTGCGTTTGTTTTTCAAAGGTACCTGTTTTTCAGTGTTTACAAATGCTAATGAACTAAAAAATGACAGTTTGGGGTCAAACACCCCCTTTTAGTTTGTTTTTTCTCGTGTACCTTTTTGTCGGTCTCGACCATCATTACCAAACCAATGGTCTCGAACCCTCCCCTTGAGGACACATCATAACTAGTTGTCTCGGCCTCCAATTTTTTTTAACGACGGACACCCCTCCCCCACCGCTTACAAGACTCTGACATAATTGTCTCGGCCTCGAAAATTGTGTTAGATTTTTATTTTCTTCGAAAGAGAACGTTACCCTAATTTCTAGACTGTGAACTCTATCTTTCAAACGCATCAGAAAAAATGAAAACATGACGGGGCACATGCGGGGTCGGACCTCGAGCAGCAGAGCGGACCGGCGAGTTGGACTCAACAGAAAAGGGATTGCGGTTCATGTAGTGGATCATCATCAAGCAGCTGTGAGTAGACCCGCGTCGTCTTTCTCTGTGTCAATGGGATGTGACTTGACATTGACAATATCATCTGCCTTGACTTGACAAAGACAATATTATCTACCTTGAATTGACAAATATAATATTATTTATCCGAACTTGACAAAGATAATATTATCTGCCCTGACTTGACAAAAATAATATTATCTGCCGTTACTTGACAAAGGTAATATTATCTGCCCTGACTTGACAAAGATAATATTATGTTATGTACGAGGACTTGACAAAGATATAATATTATCTCCCCGACTTGACATAGATTATTTATATTTTTCAAACACACTACTGATACTGCATTAAAAAATGACGAAAAATATATTGTTTGTTGTTGTTGTTTTGTGTATTAGTATTTTTTGTTGTGTATGCAGGCTTCAGTGTGAGTCGCTAACTGGGATCAAGAGATCTGGATGTGTGTTAATGAGAGAAAAAGAAAATAAGTCAAAATTGTGAGCGAGAGAATACCGACTGGTGATGGTGCGTAATGATGGAAGTGAAATGTGTATAATACAATCACCGGCTGATAAGGTATCAATATATATATACATGCATCTGTGCCGCACAACTATGAATACACACATATATATATATATATATATATATATATATATATATATATATATATATTGTAAAAGACCTTGTTCTATTCTATGGAGCGACTGTTGTGTTATTTGTTATTTGATAACGTGTAATAAGGGTAGTGAATTTCATCTTGACCGTCTTGAAAATGAAAATAATGCCGAAGAGACGTGACATTTTATTTCACACTTTCTATCTAATAATGAACACAAATTTGTTCATTTTGAAAAGATATACCATTGGAAGCGAAAAGGGAAACAATTACAACATTCAGTAGTGAAATTGATATGATAGTAAAAAATGATAATGATAATGATAGGAATAATAATAAGAAAAAAATATATTCACTTTCTTCATCATCATCATCAATATCAACATCAACATCATCATCATCAATAGCAGCAGCAGGATAGTAAGAGCAGTATTGGTAGTAGCAGAAGTAAATTGATGTAGAGCATGAAGCCTGAAATCATGAATTATTTTTGCAAATATTCAACAAATATGATGATGTAAATTTTGTCTGTCTTCCACCGTTCCACGCGTAATATATAAGAAAATCACACTGTAAATAATTCCCCAAATTGCCATCTTGTTATCATTTTTAAATGTTTTTTTTTATGGACTTATCTACAGATGATCCGAGATATACTTATAGCCTCCTTGATGATGTTCATCCTCGGGATGGTAGAAGCTGGCGACGTCTGCCTTTCATCCGGGAATTGTAATTGCAAACAATGTCCACCCGTATTCGGAGTTCCAGAACCATCATTTTGTGGTAGGTAGGTTTATAATATTTGGCATCAAAATATTGGTACAATTCCTCGAATTGAAGGGAAACCCAACCGTTATATCAAGTCGGAAACTGAAAAATGAGAGAAACAGATTACCGCAAATTTGATGAAATTCTGAATTAGAATGATATGTTTATGTAGTGACGATCTTTATGTTTAAAGCTCGCTCCACAAATTGGCGACCTCCATGATTCAAAGTTCCAGAGCCATAGGGCTTAGTCTGGCACAGCTGGGTTTATGTTACCCTTGGGGGCAATATGTCCTTCTACCCAGCCCTTCTCAATGTTTTAAAGTAGTAGTGGACGTCATCCACTTCATGAAATTATCAGTATCATTTTATGGCTGTATTCCTCTTTAGTTTTGTACTGAATGTTAAAAGATTGAACTGGGCTTTTCACATTTGAAAATGAATTTGACATAGGGCCATACCGTTATGGCCGTTACATTTTTAATATCATTTTAGATATATACTCATTGCAAATGACCAGATTTATTTTTTGGGTCCTTTACTATCAAAAGAAATATATTATTAGTCAGACATTTCTAAAGAGAAAGGCCATCTTAATTTAATATTTGTCAGTGAGATATTATGATTTAAAATGTTCATTTATATAGACACCTAGAAGATCATTTTATCGTTTTTTCAAGAACATGCCACAAGCATTTTTTGGTAGTAGCCCTCATTCGCACACCATCCCCAATTCTGATGAATTTCCATGGGTAACAGTTCTTTGACATGAGTGAAACTTTTTAATTTTAGAGCAAACGGACCAGTTATTTGAAAATGAGAAGTGAAGAGATTTCTTTAATTTTCTTTGAATTTGCATTAGTAACCCACCACGTTCGTAGTGTAATTTCAAGGAAAATAAAATATTTCTATTCACTTCTCATTTCAAATGTACTAGTCCATTTGCTCTCAAATTTGAAAAGACTTACTTAATACCAAAGAGTTTCTACCCATGTAATTTCATCAAAATTGTTGAGGGTGGTGCAAATGAGGGCTACTACTTTAACATATATAAATGTCAATGAATGCAGTTAATTTCAGCCCAAAACTTTTTCGTAAAACAGGCTTTAAATCAAAGGGATTTGAGAAATAAATTTTACTTCTCATTGTCAAACTACCTGCTTTATTATTTACAAATTTGACCAGGGTAGTAGATTGGATTTTACAGAAAATCCGAAATGTGCATAGTACTGCAACTTTGTGATCTCGACCTTTCAGGCATGGACAGCTACGTCATCAATAACATACTCGGAGCTAGGTTGACAGAACATTAGTTTTTAAGAAAAAAGAAATGTTTGGAAATTTGAACTCATTACCAATTAAGAGTAGTTCTTTATGATGTCGAATTCCTGGCATAACTGTACACTGCTGCATTGACTCACGGCTTAGTGTTCAAATTGTTGTGGGTCTTACTGTTGGGGAAAAGTATTACACTGCAAAAACCAGGGTGTTAAATTTCTAACACCAGTATGGTATTGAATTTTTTTGACACCATTGGTGTTATTTTTAACACCGGTCAGATTTAAGCATGCATTAATAATTACTGGGTGTTAATTAACATGGTGTTGTTTTATGCTTGGTGTTGAAAGTATCATCACGTGATTTCGTTTAAGGCGGCTGATTGGTCGAATAAGTTTTCACAAAGTGTACGCGCGCTTAATGATTACTTTACACGTGTTCACAGAAAATACATTTATCATGATTTGTTAAGCAAATTATGACAATGCACATCAATTTTGTGATTTGTATTTTCCTTTGGCAATTATTGACCAATAGATTATTTGTCCGATCTTGTTACAATTATATTAACGTTTTAGCAATAGATATATTGATTATATGATTACTAACCAAGAAACAACATGCATGTTTATTATATATATGTGTACCAGCCTGTACCACATACATGTTAATCTTGAATTTACTTCAAATGATCTATGTGATGGAGTTAATGCAATGGAGATTAGAATATACCTATTGGTGGACAGTTGCCAACATCGATTATGAATTATCAGTTTACCACTGGTTCCTCTACCCTGGTCGATAATGGTCGATAATAGGGAATATGGAATGTGGGACCATTAGACATACATAGAAAAATCTCTAATGGATCAACAAGAATATAAACACCAAAAGTGGAATTGAATTTGTTATGATTCCAGATATTGGTGTTAATCTACACCAGTAGGAGTTGTCAAATATTAACACCAAAAGTGGAATTGAAATTATCTAATTCCAGAAAATGGTGTTAAGTAACACCAGAGGAGTTGCACGATATAGATACCAAGAAAGTGTTAAATTTAACACCCTTGGTGTTAAATTTAACACTCTGGTTTTTGCAGTGTAGACAAGTCCTACTTTTCTTCCCAGGAACATCCAACAAATATTACAATAAGGCATGATGACGGACACTTATTCACATTCAAACTTAAAGCATCTTTAAAAGTGGTGGGACCTCAAAATCGCCACAAAATAGAATATAGATGAGGTTTTTTGTTACACGTAGAAAATCCGAACTTTGGATTATTTCATCAATATTCATCTTCAAGCACATTTTCTGTCAACATCCTTTAAAATTACTGTGTTAAATGACATCTTCTTTCACATTATTACACATTTTTTTAAAGTGAAATTTAGAGGGACTCTAAACTAGGTATACCGTGTACTCTTGGTCTAAATATTTGTGTACAGTTGAACCCCACTAAACTTAGACCAAGGTTTAAGTTACACCTGACTCCAGATTAATTTGTAAGGTTTATTACTGGACCGTTTTTCAGCAATTTACAGACGTCGCAATCCGGCATCTACAAGTAGATACCATAATGGCAGATTTTGACCACAATTCCGTTTTCTTAGTAAAGTCTCAGCTACAACATAACAAAATATGGAATACATTGTAAATTAATTATGATCATTGAAGATTGAAAACTCTTTGAGAAGACTTTTCTTTTGATATTGTTCAAAACTGTTTGATTTGATATGTGATCAGTGAATGTAAACTCCATAACTGGTAGATCTTTTTCTCGAAATATATATTTTCCTTTATTCATAAACATGTATTTGCATAGATGGGGACTATGGTACTCATCTGACTTAGTGCATAGTACTTGCTAGGATAGGGGCACTTTGCTTACATGTCATCTACTGAAAGCCAGAGGGCGTTACTCAATGCACAAAGTACAGTGAGTTCATAACTTCCTGGATATGATTGTGACTAGATTTGCTTTACTCTCGTTTTAAACTATACCTAATACTTTATAGTATACAGTTGTATATTTTCTGCACAGTTACTAAAATAAATCACACCTCCAAAACGGTGGAATATAGACGAACAGATATTTGCATGTTTTGATTACAATTACATTGCCTGGCTCAGGAGACAACTGCCCAATTGGTGAGATTACAATAGATTTAAATAAATATAAATATGGCTTTTAAGTGCACTATAATCACCTAAAGACATCTTGCTCTTTATGTCAGGGGCTCCGTGTCGCTACACTATCCCCAAAAGATGAGCTTCTGATATTACCTTTATCAATAGATATCTCAAGTTTAAGTACATTCGCAATTTACACTAGTCATGATTAATGATGCTGCCTCTGATACACAACTAAGATGGAAATGTGTAGATGATCTCACAATTGCAGAAGTTAGGAAACATTCATAACCTTCAAACATCCAATCAGTAATCAACAACCTCGCTACTTGGTCTTCTGATAATAGCATGACCCCCAAACCTGCGAAATGTAAGATAATGAATGTCTCGTTCTTGAAAAGACCTACTGTATTCCCGAACTTTCACGTTGGTGCAAGTACTCTTGAATGTGTTGATACTCTCAAACTGTTTGGTGTCATTGTTCAATCTAATAAGAAATGGGACAAGCAAACTTCTCACATGACTAGCCTTGCTGCTAAACGACTGTATATGCTATGCATACTCAAACAGTACAAAGCCCCTGTCAGTGATTTGCTATCGGTCTACCTCATGTATATCAGATCAATAATGGAGTATGCCTCCCCGGTATGGTCTCCTGCTCTCACCGTTCAGCAATCTCATCAAATTGAGCGCATACAAAAACGTGCGTGTAGAATAATTATTGTATACAACAGTTACTCTGACTACACAAATGCTCTCGAGGTTCTCAACATCCTATCACTTGAGGACCGTCGAAAATAGTTATTTGAGAAGTTTGCTAAGTCCATCACCAGTTCTAGGCACAATTCAATGCTCCCACCTCTCCGAAGTACCCTACCTAATTATCGCCCCCTAAGATCTAATGATGGGTTTCTGGAACCGAGGTGCCGTACCAAGCGCTATGAAAAGTCCCCTCTACACCAACTCATTAAGACTCTGAAACACTATGTGAATTCCACAATTATTGAATTGTATTTTTATTTACTCTCTAGATCTGATACAATGTGCAATACTTTATTATAGCTGTATTTTCTGATTCATAACATTGAAGATATGCGGGTTTTTTTCCATTAATAGAGGTGTCGACTTTTTAGCAATTAGCTTCACATTCGCATGTTTTGCACAACATTGTCGGGAAGAGTATTGATTATCTTTCGTCATTTGCTGCCAAATTGCCTGTACATTTTCTAGCTACTCTGAACTTCTTGAAATTTGCTGAAATGTTGCCCATCATGTGCAGGCGCGCCGGAGCCTTCGGAGTGGACGCGACGATAGGCTGCAGGCCAGGGCCTGCCAACTGAATCCATTGCTGTCTTTTATCATGGAGCTAGAACAGTGTTTTAGCTCCATGCTTTTATGAACGCAAGCGCGTAGCCAGGATTTTATTTTAGGGGGGCGGTAGTGAGCACGCGAAGCGTGCGAATCACTTACAGAGCGCGCCAAACGCGGAAGCTTTGACGTTTCATTAAAATTTGATTATTAGAGAAAGAAGACGATTCGTTGTACCGTTCTCGGCTCTTAATCCTTGTCTGAATACAGTTTCCCCCCATCCGGCGCGAAGCGCGGAAGCTTTGACGTTTCATTACAATATATGAGAGAAAGAAGCCGATTCGTTGTACCGTTCTCGACCCTTAATCCTTGTCTGAATTCAGTCCCCCCCCCCTTCCCCTTCTGCTCGAAGCGCGGAAGCTTTGACGTTTTATTAAATTATTAGAGAAAGAAGACGATTCGTTGTACCGTTCTCGACCCTTAATCCTTGTCTGAATTCAGTCCCCCTCCCCTCCCCCTCCTGCGCGAAGCGCGGAAGCTTTGACGTTTCATTTAATTGTTAGAGAAAGAAGCCTTCGTTGTACCGTTCTCGGCTCTTAATCCTTGTCTGAATTCAGTTTCCCCACCGCGCGTAGCGCGGAAGCTTTGACGTTTCATTAAATTGTTAGAGAAGATGACGATTCGTTGTACTGTGCTCCTTTTTCTTCCTACGTCCTCTTCCTTTTTTCTCTTCTCTTTTTTTTTTTTTTTGGCAGGCGTTTTTTGGGGGGCGACCGCCCCACCGCCCCCTGGCTACGCGCCTGTATGAACGCTCCGGCGCGCCTTCTCCTGTGTAGATATGTATGAGAAATGTATTAATGTTTCAATGCTACGTTCTTTTTGCCTTGTTTCTTATTCCTGTTAAAGATCTCTCCCCTCTCTCTCTCTCTTTCTCCACCTCTCTCTTCCTATCTCCCTCCCTCTTTCTCTCTCTTGCTTTTCTCTCTCTCTCTCCTTCCATCTCTCTCTCTCTTCTCCCTTCCATCTCTCTCTTCTCTCCCCTTCCCTCTCTCTCTCCCCTTCCTCTCTCTCTCTCTCTCTCTCTCTCTCTCTCTCTCTCTCTTTCCCTCTCCCCAACCCTCTCTCTTTCTATACCTCTCTCTCCCTTATCTCTCTCCTCTCTCCTTATATCTTCATCTCTCTTCCTCTCTCTCTCTCTTCCTCTCTCTCTCTCTCTCTCTCTTCCTCACTCCCTCTCTATTCTCTCTCCCTCTCCCTCTGTATCTCCCCTTAATCCCGTTTCCCCCTCTCCCCTCTCTCTTTCTTTCTCCCCTCCCCCTTTCTATCCCTCTTTTTCTCTCTTCCTCTCTTTCTCTCTCCCCACTCTCTCTCTCTCTCTCCCTCGTCACTTCTCTCCTTCTCGATTTCCTCGTCATCTCTCGCTTTGGTCTTGCTACATGTCGCCAGCCTGGCTTCACTCGTTGAATATTGTATTAAAGAGAAAGACCAGTTCTGGTCATGCGATTGCATTGTGAAAGAAACGTTGTGGAATCGATCAGAAAAGGTTGATCATCTAGCATATAAGTATTGGTGTGTACTGCAAGGTTCTTGAATCATCAAAATGATAATAAATTTGGCCCAGTCTTGGTAAAGTTACAAGCACCGTACACAGAAAGATGTACATGGGACTACGCGACCACGTGCGCGATATCTATTTGGTCCCAATAGATATAATAATTTACCAAATATATCAATTAGTAGGCGGTTTCCCGACTTTCCCGGCAAAATTTGTATCATCACGTATTATTCAAAACATATTCTTTCACATGATTGGTAATGAGAGCTTCCATTTCATTTTTTTGAGAGAGGGCGTTTCCAAAATGCGTAATTTCTTAAGTGTATATATTTTGGTTCAATTTTGTTTACACTATTCAATTTCATTGTAAATCAACCATTATGAGTTCCTAAACTTTACGTGTTGATGTTTTTAAACCGAATAAAAAAAAAAAGAATAATATTCGCACGGAGACGAATTGGGTGATCTGCCGCTTTGATCGAGACATAACACATGTAGAAACTCAACGGGAGATTTGGATATTTAAATAAATTCCATCCTCCACTCATATAACACGCCTATATGTACACGCTCATTTGGTAACCATGGATGTAGAAACAATAGAAATGGTTGTGCTGACTATAGTGTTGGGTACAACCCTGTTACCATTAAATTAATGACAGGAGTAGGCGAACAAACAACAAAATAACACGTATATGTCTGATCGTAGGCCTACAGGGCAGCAAGAAAAGCGATGTTGACGGCCGAGAATCGTGAGGAGAAAATGTGCAGCGGAGAATTATAAGTGAGATAAAGTATCGATGGAGATTAGTAAGAACCGAATCTGCATGTTTAGAATTACGACCCAGCCAAGTACATTTATCATGTTTTGACGGGGGCTTGACTGGGTCGGTGATTAGGATAACGAGTGGAAGGAGTGTTAATTTATCCTAACCAGATGACTTGTGGTCATATGTTTATATGTCGGCGAAAGCAAAGAGAAGAGGAAGAAAGTTGTATGGTAGTGAGATTGACAGATCGAGAGATAGATAGAGAGAGAGAGAGAGAGAGAGAGAGAATGTTGAAACACTACACTCATTAGGAGATTTGCTACACTACGCCAAATATCATGCATATGCTATAGATAATATACATTTTACATACTTGTTTTAGTATCATATGTGTAATTTTTATCGTACTATAAAGACAAAGAAAAATAAAATTATTGATTATACTAATAATAATGATAATAATAACACTAAAAATAATGATTTAATGAAGATCTCAATACATTAGGATATCTTTAGGCGGTTTACAGAAACAAATATCAACCTGATCATAAAATTCACTTTCTCCGCTCCCTAGGGAGCATTCAAGTCAGGTGCCATTTTACAGATGCTAACACCTGCAGGTAGGGGAGAAGCAGTTTATACAAAATTCCTTGCTTAAGGAAATTAGTGCCTTGCCGGAGATTAAGCCGACGACCTTTGATTTTATTTTCAAGTGTTTAAATTACTCTATATTACGACACCCACCAAAGGCGTATCTGTTGTAATAACTTATGTACATCAAACGTGCATTTTATTGTATATCCATTCGTGCCTCCTTTAAATTTGTTAAAGAACATATCATAATATAGAATTTACATCCTGTACTGTAGACGAGATAGAGGATAACATAAATTGTTTGCAAAACTTAGATATTTGTCTGTCTGACCACCTTTTCTATATTTGTACGATAATAGATGATGAAGATTTTATAACGACTTGCGGGAGGCACTCGTTTTTCCGATGGTCCATTTTCCCAAACCCAAATTTGTTTCCAGAGGGTTCATAACTCCGATACTGAAATAGGGTTCATATTTCAGAATGTTTGTTGCATTATTCCGAAGGTTCATTTATTCACAGGTTCATTATACATAAAGTGTGACACCCCCAAAAAAAAGGAAAAAAAAAGAGCAGCGATTCAGGCGTCTCTCATTTTCCGAATTAAGAACCTACGGAATTATGAGCCTTAAGAGTAACGCACCCTTCGGAATTAATTCAGATCCTTTGTTTTTATATGAACCATACAAAATGTATGTATATATATATATATATATATATATATATATATATATATATATGGGTATATATATATATATATATATTAAAAAAGAACCGCATTTTACTTTTACATTAATTAGGACCCAAATGTTGGAACGTCACGATGGAAACTGAATTCGGACCGGCCAGACTTCCGATGACTAAAGTTGGAATCGTTATCGACTCGGAAGAATCGTGCCCAGAGGGAGATTCTGAAGGTAGGGTGCGGAGAGACTATTTTTTATGGACTTTTCATTTATGACAGAATACCTAAAACTATTTCTAGACCTTTTTATTTTGACATTAATAGGTAATTTATTCCAAAATTCACTGACCACAAAAGACAATGAAAGTTCTTTAAGACATAATTGTGTTCCTTCTTTTCTTTTTCTTGTGGAGTAGTGGAGTGGCTAGGCACTATAATGTCACAGTAGTCTATAATCAATATGAGGAAAATTGTTATTAAAGAGATCAAACATGAAAGTATGAATTAATACATCATGAAAATTATACACATAAAGGATTCGCAATCTTTTAAATATACACGTGAGTTCTCCACTCACTAAAATGTTATAGCACAAACTGCCATTTTGGTGAATACAATATGCTTCTGATTGGCTAGCCTTATAGGTGCCTCCCCACATCTCTATTCCGTAAGTAATATGTGGTTGTATAACAACATTTTGCAATCTAAATAACACTTGAACTTTCTTCCTAGTACACTGATTTTCAAAACCAATATGCCTACTCCCAGACAGATGGGGGTGATGGGCAACGAACCAATTTTTATAGTACGAGTTGTACAAGTACATTACATATTTTACCTGTATATTTCATTAAAGGAATATGACACACACGCCTTCTAACATAATCATGTACCATCAATTCCAACTCCCGATACCATTTATTTCATTCCCGTTAATTGATCTTATGTTTATAATCAGTTGAGTAGTGTCAGACAAACAATGTAGCATTGATATTGAATTTAATCTGTAATCGATTTGGGGTTACAGAGAAGTACAACTAACCAAAAGCAGTTCAGAGTTTTCTAAGGGTGTAAATGAATCAGCTTTCCCTCCTCAAATTGGCGCCGACCATTATGATACGAAGTCAAAAAATCGGAAAGGAATAGAACACACAACTTGTACGCAAGAATACATACATTTATTTTGAAACGTCCATGATTTTTTTTTTTCAATTAAATAGCTCTTACGTATAAACGACACAAAGTACTGCACAGAAATGGACTCAAAATCTTCAGTGACATTTGCACTTTCTCTAAAAGAAGAGCCTAAACTGCTTAGGGTTCAAGAATCGATCTATAGTACCGAACCGGACAAATAGTTTATTTCTAAAATGGATTGTAAGTCAATTTTAATGTTGAAAGGCAGGTATTTCATTTAAATCCCCACTGCACTACTTGTAGCTACTTGCGCCCTCTAAATGGCAAACAATGCGTAAGCGGTTCCCGTCGGTCCCCCATGATCCCCTTTTTCTTATGTTAATTGAGAGCTGAGTTGAAGAGATAACCACCTGTCAGTGACCACGCTGGGAGGTCTAATCCCTCCTGGCCAAACTAGTGCAGACAGGCTTTAATGATTTCTTTGCAAATGATGGCATTAACAATTACTTTTTCAATGTTATTTCCTGACACAATTGCTACACAACGCATCATTTGCTTGTCTTATTTTGTTTTCTAAATTATTATGTTACCATTTTTCACAAGGAAAAACATCAATTTCATGCTGTATCAGCATTATTAGTAGCAGAGATAGCAAAATGTATTCAAATAATGTTTGTCACCTTCTTTTCCTTATTTGTTATATCATGTTGTTATTTTCTTTTAGGCCTTGCGGCACCAATTATTAGAGCTGTTTGCCAAGTTTCTAGTA
Source organism: Mesocentrotus franciscanus (assembly GCA_037976565.1). NCBI lineage: Eukaryota > Metazoa > Echinodermata > Echinoidea > Camarodonta > Strongylocentrotidae > Mesocentrotus > Mesocentrotus franciscanus. Next base: position 4,721,724 of record CP137673.1, read on the forward strand.
ACGGCGAAACTTATTGGAACACCAGTATAAGATGTCAAGATGATATCACTGGACAATTAAAGAGAATATTGATGGCAAGTTTAATACATCATGATTACTTTGGATGCTCTTTCAGTTATTTTGAAAAGGTAAACCGCGGCGTAGACCGCGGAGGTTTGTATTAACCTGTGAATGAATGGCAACTGCGCGCAACAGAGTTATGACTTTCTCAGTTATTCGCGTCTTCGGGTTAAACGATCTTTGGTGAATAATCAAGCCCTAACTTCATAATGGTCTGGTTTAATGTTTGTGAAGAAAAGAAGCCCGTCCTTGTCTAGTTTAACTGACACTTTTTGATAAACCTAAATAGCAAATCCACGAGAAGTGGCGTCTCGACCCGACTTGTTTTAATACGATATAAATAATCACAAGAGAGCGATTGACACTATTTCATTGTCTGATCGTGTAATCATATTGCATGTTTTTCACAAAAATGTACATGCAAAAAAGATTAGCCTTTAATATCTATAGGACAATCTTGAAAACGTTGTGATTATTTGCATTCAGTTTACCCGACCTTTCGTGAAGAAAGAGGCATGTTTTCACAAAATAACGTGTAGCCCGACGTTAAGCACCCGACCTTTTGTGAATATAGGGGTACGTTTATACAAAAGATCGTGTAACCCGACAAGCCGACTCGACGCAAGACCCGATGGCACAAAATGAGCCTACAAACAATAAATCGTAGGTTAAGAGTAAGAATCCAACCTCCTCTAACACTCAGCCTCCCTGTACTTTAGTGTCTTATCCACTGTTTTCTTTAAAATGAAACACTTGTGTATCATAATATGGCATGGTTTTATATTTACATGTATTTATATTTAAAATATTGGGCAGGGGAAACTCCTACGTGCAACTAGTCCAACTTTGTCTTATCGTTCAAACTTAAGAACATTAATCTGCGCATTATAACGTAATGTAAAACTTCGTAAAACTATGTCACCCACCATGCCCCCTACCCCCTGATGTGAATTACGCCTTCAATCCATCGATTCTATTTCAATTGTGGGAGCATTTATATATCATAGGAAAAACTTGTGGAATATTTTCCATGCTCATTCGTCAGCGCTATCCAGCCATCAGTCTAGAATGACAAGATTTAGCATGAATAACAACATTTAGTCCAGACTCCGCCCCACCCTTCCCTCTTAAAATCTTCTTGCAACGCCCCTGCAATTTAATTTTGAGGCCTGCAAAAGTAGAAGTCCACGCTCACCTAATGTTATGCTATCAAAGAATTGATGTGTTGTGCAGTAAAGATTACAAACGACTAATATGTGTGTCTCTTTATACTTGAAGGACGGGATAAACGAAACTAATGTGAAAGATGTTGCTGAACAAATTTTCACAATAACCCAGAACTATGAGGACATTACAGCTACCGACATTTGCTTACTGTATGAGACCATGCAGCCTATAGCTGACCTGAATTCTGATGCAAATGTGAGTTAATGAGTCATTTCCCTTCCTTTCACGTACCTTATCTTACAAAACAAAATCATGGTACGTAGAGAGAGAGAAAAAACAAAATGAGCATGTTCAAACAGATCTGTATTGCTAAGTGTGAGAGAGAAAGACCTCAATATTATAATTAAAAATTATGCAATGTAAGATGAATGATAAATTGTAATACTTTATATTAGTATTAGCAGAGTCGCAATGGCTCAGTGGTAAAACAAAGGTTTCTTAATCTGGAGGTCCGGGGTTCGAAACCAAGACGATGTGCGAGTGCCCATTAATTGGTGAGGCAGTATTAAATCATCATTACCAAGTCACTGGTCGTGTCCACACACACACAAAGATATCCCGAAAATCTATAAAGAAATGTCGTATTAAGAATCATCGTATAGCGAACAGGGCGTCCACACACACAATAACAAGTAATCCCGAAACTATACAGCAAATGGCGTATAGGTGCGCAGTTTGCTACTGCGCAGTGTGTACTGTGCAGTGCTATGTTAAGCTATAGTCAGCTGGCTGCGCCGCGGTCATGAAACGGAAGCGGAAATGAGAGGTCAGGTCTCCTTTCGCGCGCGGTCACGTTGAGCCCCGCCCAGTGATACCGTTCTAGTTCGACCATACATCCACACACAAAACATTCCGTGATTCTTTATCGAGTTCTAGTTCGATACGATGCCCAGACCCTAAATTCGTTATACGACGTTTCTTTATACGACGTATCGTTAGTAAGCGTACACACACACACACACACACACACATGTTGTGTAATGATATTTAACTTGTCTTTCATAGGTAGCCGGTCTCATTGTGGGAATGGTAAATAACGTGATGTTTGTCGAAGAGGAGGTGCTAGCATCTGCCCAAGAGATTGGGAGTTGTACTGCCCTCATCGCCCAGGTTTTGGAATCTCAGTTAAATACCGTCGACGTTGGTAACAGCACGCTTGATGCAGCTTATCCTAATATAGCAGTTCTGGTAAACTAGACCTTAATTCTCACAATTCTGTACATTTTTTTCTGCCCACATTGACTTCTATGAATTGTGTAGATGCGTATATAGCAGTTCAGGTAAACCAAACCTTAACTCTCACAAATCGATGCACTATTTCTGCCCACGTAGAACATTGTGTTAAAGTTTGTAGATGCATGCATCCAAGTACATAGTGGTAAATGAGTTGTGTAATCATCTTCCTTCTCTAATCAGGCGTGCTCAGTTTGAGTGTTTTAAATGATTGACCTGCTGACTGGGTTGCGGAAGGCGTGCTCGTGGATTTGATAAAAAAGGGTTTGTTTGTTTAAAAAGGGCAAGAAACACAACCAAAAGGGGTCATATTCCCAAACGCGTGAATGTGTGTGTATATTATGATTTTTTGAAAATATGGTGTATTTTTGTAAATGTGTACTCAATTTTTAAAGCAACATTATCGAATATTTAGATAAATTCAGAATTCTGGAAACACTTTCCTGTAGGTGCTTGACGTACCTTCGGACACTGCTAGAGACGGCATAGTGGTCACCATGTTAAGTATGGACACCGGATCCTTGAGCAACAGTGACATCATGGTAGAAACACACGAAGACACACCTACTGATTCTGTCCCAGGAGACACCTTTGCCAGGGTTGTTGTACCAATCGAGGTAGCCCAAGTTTTCACTACTCCAGAGGTCACGGAAGGCCCATCAAGTTCTAATAACACTACCAATGGAGACAACCTCGGTACAACCACCGTTCCAGGAGTGTCCAGTGGTCCTGGGGATACGGTGGATGAAAGCGCTACCGAGTCTCTCAGGGTTGCTTTTGTTGTGTATGCCAATGATGCCATGTTTCCTTCACCAAGTCTTGCTCTACTCAACCGGGAGACACAGGAGTTCAACCGTGAGATAAATACACCAGTGGTGTCCTTAACAATCGGTGGACAGAAGATAGATAATCTCATGGAGCGTGTCAATATTACTTTTTATAGATTCGAGGTAAGCATGGTTAGAGGTGCACAGAAGGGTTTTATGACAAATGCTCCAGTGACAAATGCTCTGTAATATGTCAATGTCCCATTATTAACAAAATTCGTAACTTCGGTCTTGGACCAAATGCTCTTATGTCAATGTCCCATTATTAACAAAGTTCGTAACTTCGGTTATGGTCCAAAGACTATACCCATACATCTAACCCTAACACTAAACATAACATAAGAATCACTTGGAAACCTAACACAACCACTATATGCGTAAATTTCTAACGAAAAACACCCGGAGCAATCGGTATTGATAACAACACTGATTGGTTAATAAATTTTAAATATTTGATCAGTTAGTCATTTTTTAAGGGTTTCCATGATGGAATTCCAACAACTTTAAAGAAGGAAATGATGGAAAAAAAAGTTTTCATAAGATAAATATTTGAAAGCATAGGACACTCGTTAACATGGATCAAGAAACCATTTTCTATGCGGATCGCTTTAAAATTGTAACGCCATTAATTTCCTGCAGGCACTGTCCCCCCTACACTCCCCGATGTTATGGTAAAACCAAGATGCTTAAAATAAGAAAGGCCTATATACAGTTTTTTTTATTGATTATACTTGTACTATACATGTCGTAAACAGGCACGTGCTAAGTTCTGTGGCCAGTGGTTGCGGGCCGCATGTCTCTAACATGTTATATATATTTATATCCCTTTTATGAATATTCATGAGCTTTCTAAATAAAAGATTGGTCAATTGGTGGTCACGTGATAAAATATAATTTTACTATTAAAGGTAAAGACCAGTTTTGGAAACGCCCCTCTCTCAAAAAAATGAAATGAAACCTCTTATTACCAATCATGTGAAAGAATATATTTTGACTAATACGTGATGATACAAATTTTGCCGGGAAAGTGGTAAATTATTATATCTATTGGGACCAAATATATCGCGCACGTGGTCGCGTAGTCCCATATACATCTTTATGGGTGCAGTGCTTGTAACTTTACCAAGACTGGGCCAAATTTCTTATCATTTTGATGATTCCAAAACCTTGCAGTACACACCAATACTTATATGCTAGATGATCAACCTTTTCTGATCGATTCCACAACGTTTCTTTCACAATGCATTCGCATGACCAGAACTGGTCTTTATCTTTAAAAACAATCTCTGCCAGAGCTCCGAATATTTTTCACTATTTTTTCATTGGCAGAACTGCGCATGCTCTATTTGATATTTACTTCCAAGGCACTACTGCGCATGCTCACTGCTCATTGACAAAATGTATGTCAAATTCGAATAAGCAGACGACCAGCTGAGCGAGTCTTTACAGGGGTTTACAGCTGACTTATGTGTGTGTGTATTGGGTTTTTACACACGTTTATCAATCAGATATGATTATTACGTCTGGGGACCGACCTTTAACGTCACCATCCGAAAGACGTGACTCAGTTTCGAACCTGCGTCCTCTGCTGAATCAGTTTGTAACTTCCACTGTTAGCTGGATTACAGGCGCACGCCACAACGCCTAGTCAGACCCCTAAAAAATAAGGTAATTTCACAATTTGCAAGGCAAGATATCATAAAATTAGTTGGTACTACTTCTTACCTACAATTTTAAGGATATCTGCTTTCAAAATGAAGATTTCCAGACCCTTATCGGTAAGTTATTAATTTTTCGCAAATGACTGCAAAATTTGCCGATCTTTTGTCAATATATTCATGATTTCACACCCAATTCCAAAGAAAATTCCGTTTATGGGTAATTTTATATTCCTCTTTCTATTTGTGATTTCAGATTTTCGATATCTTACCGATTTTTTGAGATAGCGAACTTGGGTCACGCACGAACTATGGTCACAGTCACACCACCCTACGGACTGCTCATATAACCTTGCCGCCTGCAGTATCGGCGCTAGTCACCGGTACTTTAGCCACACGCACTTGATCCAGATCAGCTGGTAGCTAATCGGTTCGGATCGTAAAGAAGGGATATAAAACAAATATACCAAGCATTTAGTTCGTAAGAATAGTGGAAATTATATATCTTCGGAGGGACTGGCAATAGCTAATATATATATATATATATATGTATATTTGTTTATTTTATTTACTGCTTTCAGCCTGATTTTCGCGATCCTACTTGTAATTTCTGGGAGGTTTATCTTGGTGATTGGTCTATGGCGGGATGTCAACTGTTACCTGATAACGCCGTGGTCGTCAATAGCTTCAGTGATGAATACTACACATGCGCCTGCGACCACCTGACCAACTTTGCTGTTTTAGTGGTACGTGATTCCTTCCACATGTTTAAAATATTGATTTTTTTGTTGTTGTTTTGTTGTTGATTAAACTGTATGAGTAGTGTGTTAACGTAGTCACATTAAACTAAACAACTAAGTAAACATGAGACTGCTGAAGTACTAAAGCTAATCGCATAAGTAAGAGGGGATTGTCTTCTTCACAATGTTCACAATTAGGATTGATAAAATTGAATGTTTGCATGGTTTCACCTGTTACGTTTACACCTGTTATCAATGAGTGAAATTCATAATGTATACATATTTATTTATTCTTTACTGTAATCTTATTTCGTTGTTCATGCACACGTATTACGCTGAAGGACATATATGAAAAGGACGAACCTCCGGAAGTTGTACTCCGTATATTGAGTATCATTGGGTGTGCCATATCATGTGTGTGCCTGGTCATCGCTATCGCGTCCTATCTTAGTGTCAAGTAAGCTAGTCAAAATATTTGTGGCTGTTTTTTTTACCTACCCTCCCCCCATCCCCAAGACAAGTGTATGATAATATATAATCAGTCTAACAACGCAGTATAATCATGATAATGTACAAAAGCGATTGAAAATGAAAGAGTTGATAGTGAATCTGAGAACAGAATGAGTGATGTCTATCAGTAAAACTATCGCAAAGACATTCAAGATGTCATTTCAATGGTGTTTTCAGTACCCATTTTAAGGCTTATATGTCGCCTTATATACCACAGAAATAATAAAATTTCTGATTACGTAATACGTCATTTGAATGTTCGCATATTACAATAGATGATGTTTAAGGCAATTAAGGGGCAATCCAACAACAGTTCTGATTCGTACGAAAGCAGACAAATAAGAGAAACAGAATGGAGAAAGTTTGAATAAACAGGATCAATCATTAGGGAGTTTTGAATGTTTGATATATAAATTGGCAATTTGGTAAGTGGAATGTAATGTAGTCATGGACAACTCTACCATTTGTCGTGTACAAATACATCATTGATTTATGTTTTGCTCCTTCTCCCTCGGGGCACTATTCGAAACATATTATGGATAGCATATTATCATAGGTTCTCTAAAAAGAAAGGACCTTCCGGAGTCATGCTTTTTGACGAAAAAAGTGACAATTTAGTAATTTTGTGTGTTTAAACAGATGGAGAACTTGTCCGGTACTACGTCACATTGACATTTACCGATTGTGCCAATATGGAGCACCTATACATCATCTACATAGAGTGCAGTGATAACAACTTGCAAACATTCATAATTATAATTATTATTATTTTTTTTTAATAATTTATTTAGATATTTATTCATTTATTTATTTATTATTATTATTTTTTTTTTTTTGGGAGGGGTTCTTTTTCATGCAAACTTTCACCAGTCTGCTTCTTGTGAGTCTCTCCAAAGCTTTGGAATAACCTATCACTAGAAATAAGCAAATCACCGTCTGTGGCCGTTTTCAAAGTTGTGTTAGAGATTGATCGTAACTTGCGATCAATTGCAAATTTGCGATTAATCGCAAGACTTGCGCTTGATTTTGGGGAGTTGCGATTGATCGCAACTTTCTTGCAACGCCCCATAAGACATACCTATTCTCAGATGCCTTTTGAATAAGTTTCGGTTGTGTGTCCATAAAGTGTCACTTTAAGATTTTTTTCACAACAGTGCAAGTCAGTATATTACATTAACTGCGCTATAAATCGATCGTAATATTAACGTTATCATTACCTAATCGTTGTTTTTGATATCATGAACAGAGTTTTAATTTTGGGATAAATTAGATGGGGGGACATTATGTCGTATAGAGGTCACATTGCAGGGAACTTCCCTTGTTTGTACAATCAGATCAAAGAATTTTTGTTTATTTCTTGGAAGAAAAAATAACAACTAGCCAGACAAAACGTATGTACGATAATATGTTTCACCAACAGGAAGATACGGAGATCTCAGTCTCACAAGATTTTCATCTGTCTTTGCACCGCCCTGCTCTGTTTGTACACCGTCTCCCTCGCCTTCATTGCTCTCGACACGGAGTTCCAACATGCCGAGGTCGAGTTGATACCGTGTTCCGTCCTGGCGGCACTCGTCCACTACTTCGTGCTCTCTTCGCTTACGTGGATGGGCATCGAGGGGTTTAATACTTATCTGGTCATCATAAAAGTGTTTAATACTTACATCCCGAGGTTTATGATCAAAGCTTCGATTGTAGGATGGGGTAAGAACCGTTGATTTTTCTTGATAATACAACTATAGTGCGTACTATTAAAAAAAACACTGACAAGAAATGAGACCTGTATGGGTTTCTAGATGACGCTGAGGATCACCACAGACCCTTCAAGAGCAGACATAGATTGTTTTTACACTTGATTCCTGTATTCACTATTGTGATATTTACCTGATCGTCGGGTCTACTAGTCGAGTGTTCAGTTGTGGATAATTAACTGACGTAGAGGACTGTAAACCCTACACAACTCTAAACCCTACCCACACCCCTCCCCCTCCCACCTCCACACTGAATGACCAGGACTACATCGTGTGAAGCAGAGAACGCTTTGGGCAACTTTCAATCTTCGTTCATTATTTGTTTATTTATTTATTTATTTGTTTAATTAGTAATTCTTTTTCAATTTATTTGTTTAATTATTCTAGTATATTTTTATTTTGTTAGTTTTTTTAATTATACTCATATATGTATATATTATTTACTCCAAAGTGTAAAGATCGAGTAAAAGAGTATAACGGGGACATTTTCCTAATATTTTTTTTTCTTTTCAAACTCAGGTATCCCGGCTGTGATTGTTGCCGCAACTGGGGCAATCGCTAGGAAATATTATGCTGAAGAAGATTAGTAAGTTGATCCATACTTGTACATGAAGAAACTTGTACATGAGGAATCTGGCACCAAGAAAGATAATGCAAGTTACTATATATTAATGAAAAGTTACTGCATTTGAATTTGTGTTTATCTATGTCTCGAAGTTCGAACAGAATACTCCTACTGTTATAGAATATCAGCGGAATGGCTCTAATACAGCTCTGGGATAGAGGAAACAAAAATGCGCGTGAGCTTTACATTCATGACTAGGGTGTTGATTAAATGTATTAATGCGTAGTCAACCTTGTTTTCCGAAGTCTTCCCCGAGTAATGTTCCATTTTCTCTTTATCTCCATCCACAGTTGTTACATCCGGAAATGGCCCCTGATTGGTGGTCTCTTGGTCCCAATGGCCATCATCCTCATCATCAATATCACTGTGTTCATCCTGGCAATGCGTCGTCTGGAAAATTCTGCACGAATGGCAGGACGTGTGAAGAAGGACTGCAAGACCGAACGACAAGAGACCCTAGAACGGATCCAGAATGGCATCGCCATGTTGCTCCTGCTTGGCTTCACCTGGACTACTGGATACCTGACCCTGATCAACGTGGACTTCACTGAACTCCTCTTCATCATCTTCAACTCCTTACAAGGCTTCTTCATCTTCGTTCTCTATTGTCTTCGTAAGGAAACCATCAGGAAGCAGTGGCGACGTTGTATTTGCTGTGCACTGTTGCGGGAAGGTGGCAGTGCTGAGTCCCAAGAAAATTCCGGACGAACACCAATAGCTACGAGTGGGACTGGAGGCTCTCAGCCTATGTCTGAATCGTCGTCTCCCATACCTCATACCAATCCATCTTTTGGATTCTGAAAATCGATATAAAACCATCAGGCAGCGATGACTAATGTGCGAACGATGTATCTATTGGTACTAATAGCCAGAATATGATAGTAGACACGTGCACAAAGACTTTGATTTAATCAGGGCAACTTCTATACCTGAATGCATTGCCTACGGAAATTATGTTCGGATTACGTAATATGGCATAGTCGTGTTCCCACATTTCAATATGTAACGCTCAAGTCTATTGAAATTGCCTGAAGTTGATTTGTTTTAAAAGTCTTTGCGATCATGCTACACATAAGTGAAATCCTCTAAAATTGTATTAAAACCCTTTGTAACTTGTTATTTGCTGTTGGTGGTAGGGGACTATCTGAATTTATTTTAAAATGGGTATGTGTAAATGAGCATACGTTCATACACAATCATGCATGGTGAAAGTTTTGGGTATTTGTTTGAGTAATACATTGGGGTTTGGTGACACATTTTTGTATAAACGTATATACGATAAACGCGAAAGGGTTGTAGAGGGGTAGTGTGTTTGTTTGTTTGCTTTATTGTTCCACATTTCACATGACAAGGTTGTCTCATGCATAAGATTTAACAAGAGAATGCATACAACAATGATAGACATGTAACATAGAGAAATGATGATGTGAAATTATTAAACAGCACAGCTTTTAAACTATAAGTTCTCGAATTAAATACAAAATACCAATTTCTGATTTCGATAGGAAAAAATAAAGACGTAATAGAAGTTTGTGTCACTGACATATAAGCATTATGAATAACATTTTTTTAAAGATTCTTTCATTTTGAGGCAAATTAAAAATTTTGCTAAAAACATGAAAAGATGAAAAGGGTACATTTCATCAAATTTCTGTTTCACATATCATTTTCTGCAGAAAACTTGTCATAGAGGCAATAGTCATATTTATTTTCTTTTTCAATATGTACGAGCTAGTTTCCGCTGATGCACATTCCAATTCCCCTTTAGCGCCCAAAATACTATTTTTTCTTCTTTTTTTTGCTATCTTTTTGATAAATGTTTTCAGTAATTATAAATTCTAAATTGTAAAGAGTATTGAGGGAGATTTCTTTCCTGAACTACGTCATAGAAGACATAACCATTCATAATTATTATCATTATTATTATTTACCCTCATTATTATTTTTTTCTTAAATTATTACTTTTTTACGTAATGCTTTATAACTTTATTGGATATTTCAGCTTTCTAGGCTAAGAATAGATTAATTATCCCCTTGCTATGTTAAGTGATTTATTGAGTATAAAAGTTTCCGTAGCAGCTAATATCTACATGCACATTGCTGTAAATTAAATAAATACAATCATTTTGTCTTGTTACTATTAATATATACCGGTGTGTTGGCTCAGTCAGTAGAGTGTCCGCCTCACAACCGGGAGGTCGTGGGTTCGAACCCCGGCCGCGTCATACCAAAAGACGTTAAAAGATGGGAGTCGCTGCTACCTTGTTTGGCGTTCAACAATAAGGGGATAGAGCAATGTCGATCTGGCGCTGCTCAGTGGCTGCCGGGCTCACGATCAATTGGGCACAAAGAATTTCCATTTTCGGTTTAATAAAATTTGGAGTGGACTATAAAAGATTATTATTATTATATTCATATGATATACAGAGTCTATAATATTCGGTTAAGCAGTTCAGTAAATCTATATATATTGTAGTGCATAATCATTATACCATGGATGATTAGACGTAGAGTACTATAAAATAAGATAAAGATAAAGGTAATTTATATAAAACAGTAAAACCCATCGCGACGATGGTGGATACGTGTTCGTAAAAGTTATTTAATCATTTTTGCATGTATGCACTGGTGGTACATTTTGTGATAAACATGTGGAAGTACTATTTTCAAGAGGTGCTCAAGTGTTCGAGAAGCACCTCAATGTAAATAAAATGTACATTTACGCTCTGGAACTTTCATGGGCCATCCTGTCAAATATTTTTTGTGTTTCATATGCTCTTCCCTCGTATTTTTTACCACTGTATTTTGATATTTTGAGCTTGGCAAATAAAAAAAATAAAAAATCAACTCATATCAACCTCTTTCACTTTGGCAGTGATTATTCCAACATGGACAAAGTGGGCCGCAAGACTCCATGTATCAAATATCTGTGAATATTTTGGGGTCATTTTGTTTAAGTGCTATCTTCGAAATAGCTTATCATATTAGACCATTTTCGTAATGTAATCAAATCTCATGCATACATCTTTTTGATGTACCTCGATACGCTATATATATTTCATTAATTTGTTACGAACAATTGTATTTCAATAGTCAGAATACGAACTACATAGTTGTTGCCAGGTAGAAACAAGCATTGTGGCTTGTCCTACCCAACAACACGTAATGTATGCATTTTGCATTATGATTATTGAAATTCAAGTATTCATTACAGGTGAATGACATATCTGTATTGAGTCACGTCACAAAGACGTATGCATTAAATTTAGTTACATTACGAAAATGGTCTATCATAATTAGTCGTCTGCATTTACCAACTTTCAGTTTCGCCTTGATTTTTACCTCTTCCCTTTTCCACTGACGCCGAATGTCTTTCATAAGGGTGATAACATGAATGGGTATGTTTAAGAAAAAAATGTATTTAATTCAATTAATTCTCAATACAGAACAATCATGCCTATCTGACACTATCACGCGCTGAAATGTTAGAGTAAAAAAAGACATCTAGCATCATCCTTTTCTCCGGCTTCCAGTTGTTTCTTTCCCCTTTTCCCTCTAAATGAAAATCATTGTGCATGTTAATTAACAATTTCAGGATTCCGGATTTACTCTCGTTTTGGGGGTATAATCTGCCATTCAGCGCATATAAATATGCAAAGAAAATGAAGAAACATTTTGTTTTCGTGTCCCCTTTCTAATTAAGTTAACCCCACCCTTGGAAAAACGTCCCGTCACCCATATATAAACATTATGTTGACTAATGAGTTCTCTCATTGCCTTAGTCTTTTACAGAGGCTTTATGGTTCAAGTCAGCAATAGATTGATAGATGAAGTTCATATACTAAAAACTGGGATGGAATATCTTTCCGGCTATATATTAAAGGCAACCTTTACCCCCCCCCCCACACACACACACCACCCCAAGACATGTGCACACCACCACCAGTCCCCAACCCATCGAATGAAAGAGAAAGAAGGGAAGGAAGTTAAAGGGACAGGCACCGTAATAAGGAGATGACAACACTTGACTCCAGACCCGCAGAGAGAGGAGGAGGGTGTGAGGATGCGATTGCCCCCTTTCTTTTTCCGAGTTAGAGAATTGCTGATGTGTCCCTCTTACAAATATGGTTGGAGAGAGAGATCTGTCCATGCCCAATAACTTACATTTTGATGAATGAAAACGCCCCCTTACACACACACACACACACATACACTTCCCTCACTTTATTTCATCCACAAAGCCACCTAGTCAGACCGATAATATCGGTCGATATCCTACCCCTACCCGTGCCCCCACCCACTTTTAAACTCAATTTAAATTTCGCCCCCTCTTTTACAAAATGCTAGATCCGCCCCAATAACACAATTCCCCTCAATGATCCGCGCTACGACATGCCAAAGAACTTAGACTTCGTACGTTACGCCCTATTTTTGTTCATTTTGGCTAGGCTTTGGATGTTGCGTTTTCTACAAAGTATCACACTGTAACCGCACCTATAGACATATGCCATTGGTTTTAATTATTTCTTGTTTTATCTATATGTTGTTGCACATACTGCATACCGCGATCTACTTACATAACATTGTTAGCTCACACAAAGATTTTTGAGATGTAGATACTCTTACTTTTTCATAGGTATTTTGTTATATATTTTTTCTTCATGCTAATTTTATCCTGTTCTCATTCGGTAAATTTAAGAGAGTCTGAACTTAGGCTATACTTGTGGTCAAGCGCGCGCTTCAATATTCACACGTGAAAACATGGCAGCACCGACGTCAAGTCAGATAACTCATGTGGAGGAAGCCGCTTTTTCCCAGGGAATCAAGGGACTGCCGACCACCATCTTGTAGTTGTTATAATCGAATAGGGTAGAACACCGCTATTAAATAAGTACCTCTCCAACGTCAGAATCATCACGTGAACAAGCGTTAATATCAACAAGGACCAATATTGGATCTTGGAGTACCAGAACCCACATAGGAACCTCGCCAGGATAGGGCTATCTTTGGGCAAGGGCGGCTTGAGAACGACAAAAAACGCAAAGAGAAATACCGAGGACATGCCATCGATGAGCGATTGGTTTGCGATAAAGAGATTTGTCGTATCATGGAGTTCTTTGACTTTTGCAATAACATAGAGAACCATTCCATTACCCAGTACCCGATGATACCAAAAGTGATATAAACGATTAGGATGGGCAGCGGCAGAGAATTACATGCTTCGCTCTCTTCTGTAACAGAACTGGTATTCATTTTCTTTTCTCTTTTCTGTATAAAGATCTTTGATTAAGTTGTAGCAGACTAAAAATTGATGTCGGAAATTATTAACGCTGTTGGCAAATATTTGATTTAGGCAAGTTATATCCGATTACAAGCCTACGGCACATGTAGCAGGATATCGGTCGTTGCACAACAAGCTCACGACCTAAATGACTTTGACTTTTTCATCGTATCCACATCAATCTTGGATGAATGTCAACTCGACCCAGAAACTTAAGAGAGTGGCACTTTGTAGATTTAACGGAAAATTTACATAGGGTGAATCTACAGATTGTTATCCAACACCTGCCATAAGAGGCCAATAGAGGGAGGAAGGGAGGGAGAGAGAGATATATATATATAGAGAGAGAGAGAGAGATACAGGCAGTGAGAGGGAGAGAGAAAGAGAGAGAGAGAGAGAGAGAGAGAAGGTGAAGCAGGATACTCTTTTGCTGATCTCATATACCTGCTTAAAACCAAAATTACTTCATCTTCAATAATATTTTGTTACATAAGTAGGTTGATTGACAGGTTATATTTTTTTTCTTCTTTCAACTCTGACCAGACGCTCTAGTATAAACACCATTTGATATAGACTGATATCTAAAAATCAATAGGCTATTATAATTCAAAAGACCCGCCAGATTGTTTTGGAATCTTCATCAAATAAGAGGAGATTGAAATTGAAATCAAAAGAAGTAAAAATAAAAAAATAAAAAAGGGACCCGTAGAAAACAAAATAAACTAACGTCCAAGTAATACACCAAACTTGCTGTATGATATACAAATTAAAACACAAATACAGAAGAAAGATCATTTGCTAGCAAATCTTCTTTTTTTTCAATATAAAAGATTAAAAAAAGGATCACTAAAACCGCCATCTCTCCGGGCTGCGACTGTTGACGACAAATTGCGAATGGCATTCGCGAAGGATTTTCCCAAATGGTCCGAACGTTCGCGGGGGTTCCCAGTTTCCTCGCGTGAGTTGCAGGATCTCACATTACAAAAGAAAAATCCGTGCGACAAATTTTCTCTAGAAATAATCACCGAGTCGTCACAAGTGTTTCGAACCCGTCTCGAACCCTTCTCAATTAAGTTTCTGTGGGTAAAAAACGTGCGAGAAATGGAAGACAACTTTCTGAGGGGTTGGCGACCTATAAAACTAAAATATCTTCGAATCAAGGAAAATTCAAGTAACAACAAATCTTAGAAAAATAATTTTCTTAGATTTTCTTTACCGGAAGAAAGGAATGACAGCGTCATAATGTAGGAGAAGAAAAGGTCTGAAGATCTAATCTCTTTACACTATAAAATGTTATTCTACCACATATTGATTTTAAAGATGTGTGATTTGCTTGTGTGCGACAGATAACATCAGACAAGACATATTGTAAATTTAAGGACGGTATCCTCAAAAAAGAGATTAATCGGTATCCAACTTTTGCTGTGCATCATGTAATAAAAATTATCTACTTCCTCGCTTTGTGATAATAATAATAATTGCAAATGTCAAAGGCAACCGTGCTCTATATATATTACTGAGCCCTTTTCAATCAAGAGACAATGAAATGTTGGCTTTCGTTTCTTGTTCCCTTTTCTGTTTGAGTGGACATTATGTTTAATAGCAGTTTTTGAAGAGCCTTCTTCTCCTTCTTCTTTTTCCAGTGCAATTAATGTCCTCTTGGAAAGGTATTTTCGTACTTTTGTTCAGTGCTGTAAAAATAAGATGGGCTATGCTGCATCGTGAGAGGCTCAACAAAGATTCTTACAGGTTACTGAACGTAACCAAATGCCTACTGGAACCGGGCTGCCCCTGTTCAAAAGCTATAGGAATAAGAGAATTCAGTAGTCAATTGGTCAATAGTAAAACAAAATTATTCCGTATTATTTTATATGTGAGAGGTGTGCTCAAAACCAAAGTGTCATAGCAAAGAGCGTACAGCATTTTCTTTTCTCGGCCCTTGTCGTCCGCAAAATCAAATTTCTACTTTAAAGCAACGCATTTTTTCTTGTTTTCGTCACCCGCTGACGAATTTACAGATGAATGAAAAACTGTATTTAAAATCAAAATAGATATACTTATAGTTATAGGCCAGGAAGGATGGGATAATTTAAGTCTGAAAGGTAGTAGATGTACAATGAAATGAAACAAGAATCGCAAGTTCTTTTTGGTAGGTGACGATCATTTCATTATACTACCGTCTCTCTGACGATTGACTAAAAATGAACGCAGCGCGTCACGCAAACAATATCTGTCCGATGAATACCTGCAATCGATAACGACTTATAAAAACTAGATTTTCAAAAATTAAAATAATAAATGAAAGTAAAACGAGCGTACTTTAGTATAAACCCACTCCCCTTTTTAATATGAGACCGATTGAGCTATTATGCTTATTGAAGCATGTGTATACTTTGACAAAAATCCATTGAGATGTTTCAATATAAATATTAATACATTAAAATAAAATTAAAACCTTTTCAATTTAATAGTGTATTATCAAGCGAGAGACGGTAAAAATCTTTTTACTTTTGGTGACAGTTATTTTTTTCAAAAAGGCTTTTGAATTGGTTGAAGATGATTATTTAAGTCTCTTTTTGTGTAGGATTGTACATGAATTAAAAAACATGCACCGCGGTCACATCACCAAACTGAATCCAAGCCGGCTTATTCCTGGCTAGTCGGAAGAAAAATTCTTTTGGTCGATATGCTGTCTGTCTAGGGTAGGCCTTGTAGGTGTGACGGGGTAAAACGAATTTGGTTTAGAGTTTCGGCTATCGTACAGGTGAATCGCTTAGCCCTACATGCGCGTAATTTGGAAGTGACAAAGGACCGCTTGTTGGTTGTATGGATATGCGGCAATCAAATAATACAATTTAAAAATTGTTTATAGACAACACCCGAATTCAAATTGTAAAGCACTCAAATATTGGTTTGGAAGTCATACTACGGACTATGGCATCTCTTTTGCCTAAGCCTCTAACCTAGACGACAGGTTTGAAAAACCTCCAAATGTGCCACCAGTTTGGAATCTCGCGTTAAGTAAGCATGGTAAGCAAATAGAAAAGACTAAGAACTTTGAATTTGTGGACATTGTAGATCAAGCACCATGATCGAGCGCCAAACAGAGGCGGACACCAGCAGTTATACAAAAGCCTTTAATATCATCACTATTATCATCATTATCATCATCATCATCATCATCATCATCATCATCATTATCATTACCATCATTTCGTAAACGCGATCGAAACTACTCTATTTCAATTTTTAAAAAAATTCAATAGCCTTATGCGTCACCTATTAAAATGTTCGGACATGACAATTATGAATAATCCAAACATGATTTGTATGGGCTCTACAATAGGGTATTGAAATGGCCCTTGAGTAAATTTGTCGAAAATAGTTGTGATCGTGGTCGCATCATTATACCATCTAGATTACGAGAAGAAATATGTTATCTTTGGAGGAATAAAATGGAATCATACCTTCAAACTAACGTATTATTATATCTTCGGGGGTAATGATCCGGTTTGTTCGGTTTGTGGTCGGTCTCGTGCCGGTCTCATTGTTGTGCCCGGATCGGTTCTTTAGAGCTGACAACCAAATCCATTCATTGTCAAACTCAACTCTACAACAGTGCCACAAAGTGATCATATCAAGATCAACACAGCGCCATCATATGACATGGTATATGCATCAAGCAAAACGCTGAACATACATCAATGACAGAATATTTCAAACTAATGTTATCCCATTCGGGTAAAGCAATTTCAACCTCCGGCTTTTTGATAGTTGAGAAAGTATATTGACCTGTATGCGTACATGTTTGTCAATAACGATATCAATCCAAATCCTAACATCGGGTTAAGAAATTGCATACTTTTATTACAGAGATACGAGAGCACTGAACTCTAACACTATGTAGTGGTAGAGTTCAGTGAATGTGAGTAGTAAACTATTTTCTATCAAATGTAACTGCAACAGCTCCATCTACGGGGAAAACTTGAAACCTTTCTCGCTCCGCAGCAACATTTTGAATAGTTTTGAATATGCATTATTCAATATAATATACTGCTGCAGGCAATAGTATACAACACAAAGGTGCCAATGTAGATGATTGTTATACTCCAATAATGGAATATCTCACACTAGCTCATGGACGGGCTACTGTTATGCTCTGCTATACGGAAATGGGTTGATCATTCACTAGGATTGCGCCATCGCATGTTTAGTATTCGAGAAAAAAAATCCCCACCTCATCCGGAATCAATTCAAATATAAGAACAGGTAAAGGCTTCTGTTGAATTTTTATACAAGCCCAAACCCAATATTGATGTATATTAATATGAATGTAAAAGGCATGTTTTTCTCTGTCAACCCAAGTGGCTCAATCACGACGGCCTATATTTCCAGTTTTTTAAGACGTGCCACGGTTAAAGGAATTTAGTGTAATGTCAATTAGCATCCACTTTCAATTTAAAGTAATACCCATATAATAACTATCCACCAGCTATAGATGGAAAGTGAAAATCTTCATTGCCACATGAATAACGCAAATAACATTGAAAGATATCAAACTCATGGGATGTCTGTATGAGATGGATTCGGGTGGAATAATTATGTTTTTATTGTTTTCCTCCAGTCAGTCATGGGGTTAATGTATATGAGTATATTTTGTGCCGTCTTCCCACCGTCGGTTTTCCCTTTCTCCCCTCCCTCCCACACTCTCCATCCCCCTCTCTCTCCCCAGCTCTTTCTCTCTCTCTCTCTCTCTCTCTCCTCTCTCCCTCTATATCTCCCTTCCCCTATTCCTATCCCGTTTCTGTCCCTCTATATCATCTCCCTCTACACTGCCCCTCTCCTTCTTTTTCCCTGTCCCTCCATTCCCTCTACACATTCATCCTCTTATCATTTATGTCTCTCCCCACCCCTCCCTCACTCCCTTCCTCCCTCTTCCCTCTTCCTATTATCTTTCTCTCTCTTTATTTCTCCCTCTACCACTCTATTTCTGTCTCTCTTTCCCTCTCTTCCTAATATTTGCCAGAATTCAGGCGGCGGCGTCTACGCCTCTAATCAGAATAGAAAAGGCGCTATTTTTGCTTTTCTATATTATATAACTAGCTCACACAGGACCCTTTACATTGGCATGATTAAACTAGACATTTTGGTTCAAGTGAAATAACTTTTATTCATACTTATATCAATAACACCTGGGTAATTCGTTTAAATCATTTTTGTGTTGGGTTTTAATATTCTATGTCACCATGTAGGAAACTTGACAAAACTAACTGCACCTATTTTATTTGAATTCTGATTCTCTGAGACATAATGACAGTTAGTACAAAAGCTTTGGCATTCCATTACCACCAGTCAGCAAAACATTTGCTTTGTTTGACATTTACGGGGTATCGAAATGAACAAGGGTGGGACTGGTAACTTTTAAGGGAGTCGGGGCGGCGCTCATATACTAATGATATCCGACAGGCAAAAAAGGCATGGTTATCCGATTTTTACACGAGCCTGTAAAGTTTTCAAGGAATCAAATTCCTAGCAGGTATCCAAATACTACGAATGGGTAGAGAGTACGTGGCAAATGTAGATAAATGACTTGCCAAAAGGACATTAACGCCACGGCGGGAATTGAACCGCGAACCATTTGATCCAAAGTTCGGAGACAAATCCACTAGGCCACAACACTCCTCCAATGTGACTTAACAAGAATTTTTAATCGGGGAAGATGTCGAGTGGGGAATTTTCCTCTTCTTTTAGAGCCCCTTTCCACCCCCTTCTCTCTCTCTCTCTCTCTCTCTCTCTCTCTCTTTTGCCTGTGTCTGTGTGCTGTCTGTCTGTCCGTATGTCTTTCTGCCCCCCCTTTTTTTTTTTCTCTCTCTCTCTGACCTCCCCCTTGTTCCTTTTCCGTCAATGATGGTGGAGGGGGTAAGTGCCTTCGTTTTTCCTGTATAGCTACACGTATACGCCACTGGTAGCTAACATCAATTGTTTCATTACTCGTTATTTATGAAAAGAAGATTTTTATTAAAATATGACCCTGGTACCCTGGTACGACGTATGTGGCATGGTCAAGGTGGTGAATAAACACAATAACTCTGCAAACATGCAAAACTTGGCGTGAAAATTATGACGGTTTTATTTGTTACTTTGAAGAAAAAAAATCCCTTTTCTAATAAAGACCCATGGAACGTGTTATGAAATTAAGAAGGTGTGTGTATGGTGCAAGTATTCACAGGTATAAAGGTTTCATACCGGTGTATTCCCATGCTGAAAACAGCCCACTTTAATTAATCAAGTCATGTTTTGCATTACTTTGCAGTCAGGGGCGGCGGAGCGCCTTTCCAAGTGGGGGGCCCAAAAAGGGCACTTTCTGGGGGAAAAGGGGCACCTACAAAGGGAAACCTCAAAGCGAAAATGAACCATTTTTAGACTTTGGTATTAACCCCTACATTGTGATTACATCATCAGGGATGTATTCAATGTTTGTTTCTCTCTTTACATGGTCCAAGGTACTGCTTAAGCATAACACTTTGCAGTTGGGTGTGATGGTTTGAATATTTATTTGCGAGCGAGGTCGCAGTAAGAAAAAAATAAATCTTATAAAGAGTAAAAACAAAACACTCTTGATGGGGATTCAAGCACAATATAATAATGAAAGACTAAAAAGATCTTTAATAAGAAACATAACATTAACAAAAACGTTGTTCTTAGTCGCTTTAAATATTAGGAGCACATTTTATGGTGAAAGGAAAATGGCGCATATCCTTAAAAAAAGGACACTTATTAGAAATGTAGAAGAGCACATGTCAAAGTAAAAAGGGGAATTACCAAAAGTGAAAAGGGGGCACTTCTCGCACCTAATTAGGGGCAGTCACCAAAAATGAACATGGGCACTCTTTACAGACTTAAAAGAGGCACCTCTCAAATTTGAATAAGGCCGCTCATCGGAGATGAAAAGAGCACTTATAACAAGAAAAGACGGCATACACAGAAAAAGAGGCACTTGTCAAAATCTAAGGGACACAGCTCAGATTTAAAAGGAGGCAATTATTAGAGGTGAAGGGGCACTTATCAGAGATGGTAAGGGGTACTTCGTGTATCTGAAAAGGGGCACTCACCTGATATGAATATGGGCACTTGTGAGAATGGGAAGGGGAAATTATTACAAAGGAAGGGCATTTGTCAAAAATGGGCACCTCTCAGATTTGAATAGGGGCAATTATCATAGATGAAGGAGGCACTTATCAGAGGGGGTAAGAGGCACTTATAGGAATGTGGAATGGGCACCTATTAGAAATAGAAAGGGGCCCTTATCTGAAGTAAAAGGGGCACCTTTCCTACGTAAAAAAGGGTACCTGAAATAGCCCTCCCCCCCCCCCACCCTGCTCCACCGCCTCTGTATGCAGTAATGTTTCTGTACCTCAGTCATCTTAAGAAAACTTAAAGAGAATGTTGAATTCTGGTAGAGATGAAAAAACGGATTTGTTATTCTTTTCATATCAGTTTTGAAGAATGGCATACAACTACTTAAGACCATGTTCGTGTGCGCCAGTGATGGATGTTTTGGGTAAATTCAAGGTTTTTTTTTTTATATTTTTTTAATGTAATGGTTTTATATAACTTTCTTGTCCTTTCATTATTGTTATTATCATTATTATTATTATTATTATTATTATTATTATTATTATTATTATTATTATTATTATTATTATTATTATTATTATTATTACAGTTATTATAGTTACTATCATTATTATCATTATTATATTAATGTTATGTTTTGGGATATATGTGTATTTGTATTTATACATATTGGTTTTTTGTTTGTTTGTTTGTCTAATTATTACCGATGACTTGTAAATATGTAATTTTTATATGATTGAAAGTTTTAATAAACACACACACACACAAAAAAAAACACCTAAAAGGAATGGTTTTCAAATGTCTAGGAAATAGCTGTTAGTAGTCCGTTGATTAAAATAATTATGATCAGTGGATGTGTTTATCTGGGATTGTGCTATAACTATTATATTTCTATTAATATATTTACTATTGCTTTATTTGGCCACTACTTCAACAATTTGGTCACCCAAAATACCAATAATTCCTGTGTGTTACCCGCATATTGTTATTATTACTACTGTCATTGCTATTTATTTTACTATTACAATTTATATTACTATAACTATAACGATTATTATATCCTGCATCAAAAATTTGTTGGCTTTTGATTGGTTGAGAGCTCGTCACATGACCAGAAATATTTGAACTATTTTTAGAAAGTACTATATGAGAGTACTATTTGGGAGTACTATTTGGGAGTTGAAAAAAAAATGTGTTTTTTTTTTTTTTTAATTGAATTTTTTTTTTCTTCTTCAAATCTTAATTTAAAGAAAAGAAAATATTCTAAATCTTTTTTGATAAAAATTGACATTTTTTTTGTTCTAAATTTTTTTTGTCCCAAAAATGTTTTTTTTTTTTTTTTTTTTTTATAAAATAAATTTTTGATGCAGGATATAAAACAAATATACCATGCCTTCTATTCGAGGTACTGGTTAAAACTATGGGCCTCAGTGACTAAAGTACCATTTGCTTCGGGGCTGCGCCCCTCAGCAAATAGTACTATTGGAGTCACCTCTTGCGCATAGTTTTAACCAGAACCTCTCAAGACAGTGTATATTTGTATACTATTACTATTACTCTTACTATTACCATTACTATTACTAAAACTATTAATACTACCATAACTATTGCTATTACTATTTTTTAAATTTTATTACAATTGTATGTATCACAATACTTTGACAATTGTGTATTTTACAGGGTTTATATTTATAGTTACATTAATGGACAAAGATATACATTCATACCACATAAATAAATGAAGTTCCCCAAAAAACTGTCAAAGAGTAAAGGATTGTGAAATATGTTTCCATCTTCTTAATAATCTGTAGTGTTTATCAAAGGTAAGTCATTATTCCTGATAAGTAATTACTAATCATAATTCGTTACACCCTTGCCTAGACCCACCTTTGATTTGGTTGGCCTGTTAGTAATCACAGTGTCAATCACTCCGCCCACTCTTGTCCTTTAATTACTCTTTCTGGTAGAATTCTGATGATCAGCATGACTGATAACTATTATGTCGTCTGTGGGTCATCACTCGGCAGGGTGCGAATAAGGTCAAATTATGAAACTAGTTCACTCGGACTTTAACCAGATTACAATCACTTGACGTCCAAAGGAATGCAAGTCAACCCAGTAACAGATCCAACCCCGATTTTGGATGCATTATCTGAACTTCGTTGTAAAGTTTTTGCCACATTTGAAGGTTAATATTTGTTCACAGTTGGAGCCTTCACGCACTGCTTTTCCTTGATTGTGATCGTGATCGACCTACCATGACTGATATCAGATCCAAATCTCGTCTGTCATTAATTTGTAATGGCCGTGAATACATAAAATATTATCTTTTGTTCGAAATTATTTCTATCTCTCTCTCTCTTTTAACGAGGGGTGAATAACAATAAGTAAAAAGGCACGATATCAACCTGAAAAGAACTATATTTTTGTGACGTATGCAACGCCTAGTTACAATGGAGTGTATTGAAATTATGTCAAATATCTAACAATATGTCAATGTAGCTCATTATCTCATTCATTTCTGACGCACTAACTTTTCAAATTGCATCTCAAGAAAATTATAATACTTAAGATTGCACTATGTAAATTTGAACTAAATTGAATGAAACACTTTGAGTTATTAAGGTCAGGATGTTAAAATGCTTTTTCTTTCCATCAGACCATTTTCAGCTTGAGCAAAGCTCAGTATTAAGTGATCACGCACCCGCGTCTCTGTGAGGCTCTTTCGCACCGTTTAATGTTACTTCGCGAACTCATAAACAGTCGGGGTGTAACACATACATATTTTAAGAAATCCGAAATCCTTGTCAAATAACTCTTTAACCTGGGCATTCGATGCTATTGGTGAACTTTGTTTTTGAACGATGAAGTCAGTGAAAGTGATAAATACAAAGAATGATGTATGTGTGAACTATTGACCGCAATTTGTTTTGGTATTTGCTCGTGAGTTTGCGGAGTGAACTTGGACGGTGCTAAAGAGCATCACTAAAGAGCATTCACGTGGCATGGGGGAAATATTGATCCCAATTTCTTAAGGGCCGTCCGACACCCAATCTCGACGGACATTTTCGTCAGTATATGTTTTATAACAATAATAATAATAATATTGGGCTCTTGTATAGCGATCATATCTGTCAGACTTGACACTCCTGGCACTCGCGAATATTACCCTGGCTTTAGCATGGCTGCCATTACGGCGCTCAAGCATTTCAAGGAATTAATTCCTGCCAGGTACCCATCGTCTTGCCAAAGGATATTAGTCCAGTCATTTGTGCATCTACAGTCCGGTGACGTATCACTCGACCATGACACCTCTACTACTTTCTTACGCCTTATCAATTCGGTAAATAATAATTTGTCACGCATGATTATTATTATGTAATTTTCTCCCCATCCTGCGCATTAAATGGTCTTGCATAGCTAATTATTGGGAAATAAATTAACATTTTTAGGTGAGTTGGTTATGGATTCGTACTCACTTAGGAAGTGGCCTTTGTATAGAGGAAGTTATATTAGTTTAGAACATTAAATTGTACTGCTTTAATATAAAGTCAGTAGTTTGTTATTTCTTCCTCTATCATTAAACATTCCTTGACAAAGAAATGCAACCAGCCCTTCTTGCCAGACATTAAATGAGCCTACCTCTTTCTACAAATAACCGTAAATATGAATTTGCAATCTGGCCTTTTCTTTGCTTCTCATACAAAAAAGAGCACGTCCTGATATTTGATAATTGGCGTTGCCAATTTGAGTTGGATCTATTGTCATTACAACAATTGAAAATGGGTGTTTTTTCCGTAAATTCATGATGAAATTGAATGAGGAAATCTTCAGCCATGAGTTCTGTAGATCCCTGTAATGTAGATGTAGACACAATAAGGCATTAAGCAAGGCATTTTATATTTATTGCTTTTCTCGATCCACCCAGATGTTAAATGATTTCCGGTAGAATGTGAAATTCATTGTAGTTAAATTGCTCAGCGTTGTCGTAATTGTGTGCGCCTGTAAAATGGCGCCTGGCTGGAATGTATTAAGCGCTTCATAACCACAAAATATTATTAGGCCCAGAATAGTACAATGAGGACATGGAAAGTAAAACCAAAAAGAGAGCCGAAGAATCAAAGGGTACCCAGACCCCCACCCACACACACACACACACACACACGCGCATACGCACACACATATATATATATATACACACCGCTTTCCTTACCTGGTCTCCGATGCGTTATTCAATTATTAGAGAGAGAGAGAGAGAGAGAGATGGAGAAAGAGACAGACAGACAGACAGAGAGACATAAAGAGAGGGATGATAAATTAATAGAGAGTGAGGAAAGTTAAAGAAAAAAGATAGATAAATATAATTATAGAATGTGCTTGACGTTCATTGGCAGTTTAGCATTGCACTGGAAATTGTGGCTTTCTCTTTAAAAAGGGTTGCATCAAATTACAGATGAAAATGATATCCTTATCATTATCATTGGTGTAATCTAATGTAATTACAAACATGAAGTCACATCATGATCTTCTTTTAACCACAATAAAAAAAGACTAAACCTGTCAGCGTAGATTTGACAAACATCAAACGCCCTTTGTAGAAAGTTTTGGAAAATGACGCAGAAAAAAGTAAAGCAAATACACAGCGAGGGAATAAGTTTGTTATCCAAGTATAGAAACTCCTGAACTTTATCTTGTATTGTGTCTATCACATCTTGTGTACATACTGAACCTTATCGACAGATATCAAGGTTCAATGCATAGTAGCAAAGCGGATTCTTTTGATAGAAGTTATTATGCTAGTCGTGATTGTGAGATGAAATATGTATTTTGTTGCCATGGCTTTGTGTGCTATGTTTACACATGGCGATTTATTCATTAGAAAACATTGAGGGAAGATATCATATTAGTTATCATATCCACCATCCCCATGACGTAATCATGACTCATGATGTAGGTAGAGATATGTTTTTTCGTTTAGTTCTTCCGCTTCCTTCGCAAGAAGGTGGTTAAAGACACAATGGATTTACCATCAGTTCTGTTCTTACAATATAATAATTTAATATTTTTGATTTGCGTTTTCAAATACTAAGGAGTCTAGTCTTGAAACTTAAAGGGGAAGTCCACCCTGATATTAAGTTTGTTTCAATAGAAGCAGAACAAATGAGAGAAAAAGGTAATCGAAAAACTAATTAAATACAAGATAGTTATTAGCGTTGGAAAGTGCGATCAATCAAACACAAGTCGACAACTCTTTGACGTATCTTGCGAGGTCCCCTCCCATTTGCCTTGTACTAAAAATCTTCTAATATTTATATTCTTCCGTAAGAAATTTTCATTCACCCTCAATATAATTATTACAAATGTATGTTTATACGACCCCTGTATGAAAGAAACCTATTCCGTCATCAATAAATAAGAAAAACGAAAGTTTATGAATTTTCCTGTAGAGAGCAAATTGGAGAGGGGCTCGCAAGATACGTAACTTTGTGTTTCAGTGATGACAACTTCAAAAATATATTATTACTCCACCGTTTACTGATTTTTCTCTCATTTTCTGCTTTTATTTAAACCAACTTATACTCAGGGTGGACTTCCCCACTAAAGCTAATCTTGAGCTCTGGTATGGGCATCGTATGTCGAGAGAACATTGCTATAATTCATTCTGGATTGTTTATCCTGCAGTAGATTGATTGTTTGAACCAGTAAAATAAAAAATAAAACTTCATAAAACTTGCCAGAAATCATCTTCAAAAAAAAACACAACTCTCATTTGCACATAGTGACCTGGACTACCCTACTAATGTTTAGTGTCAGTTGGTCAAGCCCAAAACAATTCCGTGAGCATCGTTCCTTCCTTGCACTCTATCTCCCATACGTTTTGTGTATAATTTCCGTGCGGTGCGATTTTTATTTTAACACGCAAATTGCATAGGCAAATTCAGTCGCTCGAGTCGACCAAATTGACTTTCCAAAATGACGTCATCGGGTCTAAGAATTTGTCTTATCTGTCGTCTTAGCTAAGACAAACTGCTTTACGTGTTTAGAATACGGCTAAGGCAACTTTCTTAACCTAGACAAATTCTTAGACATTTTCTTAGACTTAAGAAAAATGTCTTAGAAGTTTATTGAATACGGGCCCTGGTGTCGGGCCTACTTACCTTGATTTCCTTATCTTTCTATGCTCATATACTTTTTTTTACCAAAATCGTTCGGCAAATGTCCTTTATTTGTAATCTTGAACATTCAGCGTAAGTTTTGTTGAATTCTGTGAGAATTTATTTTCTAACATTACCAGAACTCAAGCTTATCTTTAAGAGAAGAGATGATTCACAAATTAGTTACATGGACAATTCAAGCCATCACACAACACAAGTTGAATTCATTGGGGGTCACTGTCATATGATATATAAACTATGATTAGATTAGTTTCAACTATCGTTGCCAATTTACCAGCAGGTCAGGTTATCGAAGGAAATATTTCGAGGAGTGTCGCAACCACTCTCTTTCTCTCTCTGTGGCTATTCTCTCTTTATCTCTGTTGCTCTCTCCTCTATGCACCCTCTCTCCTTGTCACCCCCCCCCCCTTGCCTCCCTCTCCCCCTCTCTCTCTCTCTCTCTTTATATATCTATCTCTCCCTGTTCCTCCTCTCTATATATGAAAAAGCCTGTCAGTTCCATAAGATAATACTTATTTATAATTTAGTTTACTTCTTGATATATAAGGGTCTAACGGTTAGCATGTAAAAATTGCTGCTGACAATATAAGGCATTAGAAAGCCATTGATAAAAAGTAATCGATGTTTTTCATTGCGAATGAAAGGAAACCTTTTTATAGGTAATGGCAGTTTCAGCGAATTTTTGCAATTGCTCTTTATTACAAAACCGTTACAAATCAATTTTTGTCATAAAATCGTCTTATAACTTTGCACCTTTAACAAAAAAAATTATAAGCGAGATCAACAATATGTGAAAACTAACTTCAAGCATACTCCTTTGGCATCAAGCTTTCTGACTGATTAAATCTCATTCAGAAGAAATCATTGTAACCGAATTCCTTTGGAGCCAATTTTAAATTAAATAACACAAGTTATCCCGAACTGTGGCGCAGCCTGCGGGACCGAGCGGCTTGGAGGGGGGGGGGGGGCAATGGTCTTAAAATACAATGGACCAGGTAAGGTTTTGGAGGGTTGTTGTTTATTATTTTTATTTTACTTATTCCTTTCCTCATTTCTTTCCATCACCCATCCCAACCTCTTCCTCACCTCTCTCTGACTCTCTTTCGCTCTCTCTCTCTCTCTCTCTGTCCTTTTTTTTACTCCTGGAGTGGGGCTCGGGCTTCTCCTCCTGTACTGTACCACTGAGCATTATTTTTTTATAATTTTTAGTAATAACATGTCTCACGGTGGACTTCATTATAATAGTGGTAGACCCGCTGACTTGGTATCGTGTATTAGTGAAAGAATTTTTTCCCTGCTGGAATTTATCTCTTTTGAGTGAGAAAGGAAAGAATGTTGCTTAAAGGGTAGTTATTATTTATCAATGGTAAAATTTAAACTCTTGTAGCCACATAATTCTGATAACAATTATCCATTATTGAAACTACTCAACCAGTTAAATTGGTGATTGCGTGAACGATTCAGTCATTACCCAATAAAAAGGACGGTATAATTGAATAAAAACGACAAAGGAAGGAAGGTTTAAACGGTTCAGAAAATCAGATGAGGGAGGTAGATAATGTGAAAATGTAGTTTTGATCGTATGACATAAACATGAAGAGGACAACAAAGAATAAAAGGGGAGCCCGACAGTAAACAAACACAAACTGCTGGACACAAGGAAAGGGAGATGTTGAAAGGAGTGGATGGCGAGAAACAAACACATAGAGTGTTTTGATATCAGAAGTAAAGATAGAGAAAGAAAGGCGGCCGAAGATGGGCTTCGGGCTGAGCGATGGGGGAAACATGTATTGAAACAAAAATTAGTAAATAGAGAGAGAAACAGAGAGAGAGAGAGAGAGAGAAACAGAGAGAAAGAGAGAGGGGGAAGAGAGAAAATGAGAGAGCGAGTAGATAAATAGATAGAGAGAGAGAGAGAGACAAAGAGATAGGAGAGAGAGAGAGAGAGAGAGAGAGGAGGGAGAAAGGGGAGAATGAAGTGATATCGTGTGGGAGAAATATGGGGGGGGGGGCAAAGGAGATGATATCTCTTCGAAAAGAAAAGAAGTCAAAATGAATGTAATATCTCTGAAATGACGGATAATCACCATACGTTGAAATAATGAAGTACAATATAGCAATTCGCTATTTTCTATCACTTTTGAGAATACGCAAGGGTCAAGAATTATCTATGAATGATGTAACACTTTATTTTGATGTAAACAAAGTGTTTATTATCAAACCGATTTATGGGTCATTACCATGGTGCGCTTGGTAACCATATGGTACCCTACCTTCTTCCTTCATATAACAAACCAATTGAGGTTACATTAATTCTGAATCATATCAATAGCAAGCAATAACAAGGAGGTCATAAGAATCTAGTTTAGTTGTGACATCTTTAAAGGTGATGGCATATGTATTTTAACGTGCACAGACACAGAGACACCGAATATTTCAAAGTTTCCCCATAAAGCACGGTAAACCTGATTCGTTAACAATAATTTTAAAAAATCATTGGAAAATATTTTTAAGATTGTGAAGACAAAGTCATAAGCATTTTAATAATAAGTTTTGTTCATGTTTTGTTAAAGCTTTGGAAGTATCCTCCAGCCACCCAGCCACCTTGTTGCCCAAATATGGAGGTATTCTGGTTCGTTAACAATAATTTTAAAAAATCATTGGAAAATATTTTTAAAATTGTGAAGACAAAGTCATAAGCATTTTAATAATAAGTTTTGTTCATGTTTTGTTAAAGCTTTGGAAGTATCCTCCAGCCACCCAGCCACCTAATTGCCCAAATATGGAGGTATTCTGGCGCCTTGCTGCCTGAAATCATCCGGTTTCTAAATGTTCGTGAGCGAGCGGAGTGATCGAGGGAAAAGGACACTTTATGATCTTGAAAATGCTTTTTCCTCATTAAATTACACTGCAGTATATAATATTTAGATTTCATGACATTATCGTTGTTCCCTTCTCTCGTGCACCCCGGCTTACTAGCCTTCAGTTATGATCCAGTTACACCTCAAAATCGACTTCACACAGATCGATTATTGGATTTTCGAGATTGTCTCATTTGGTTCGGTCTGTCGTCGGCCTGGTGGCGGTCTCGTTGGTGTGACTGGGGTGTTATCAATTACTTTGTAATTGAGGTAATTAATATTGTCAGAATATCAATGCTGACCTGCTAAATTGGTCGGATATTATACAAAGGAATTCCAGTTTTCTGGCCATTATGGTTTGCCAGGCTGAAACTTATATCATGTGTTGTAATGGTCCATTGCGTGTAAAACTTGAATTGAAGATAAATTGAGTCACGGGTCGCTTTGTCACGATTCAATGATAATGAATGAATAACCTTCCGCATTGTTATGCTGAAATTGGACAATAAAGGTTTAATCATACTGGATGTAATTTATTTACCCCCCCCCCCTCCCCGCTCCCCCCTCTCTTTTTCCACAATTATACATGCTTATTTTGGTGTTCGAGATTGACATGATCACAAAGACTTTCGAAAAATCAACCTGATGCAATATCAGAAGGATTGTCCATCACCTATTGTAATATGTTAATATCACAAGGAGTATTGCATAATCCAAACATGATTTTTGCGGGATATACCATAGGCTATCAAAATTGCAATTTAATTTATTATTTGTTTGTTTTACCTGACTGCTAAGAAAGCATGTGTATGCTTGTAAGTAAGAAATTAGGGGCCGACTGCTTTCGGTCCTCTCCGAGGGACTTGGTAATGAGGATTAATGCCTTTACCAAAGGGCACGTGCGCATCGACTCGGTTTCGAACCCGGGACCTCCCGGTTACGGAACCACTGTTCTACCACTGAGCCATCGCGCTCCTGCAATTGAAATGGTATTGGTTGAAAGATGATCAATCGAATTCAATTTCGTTCACATTGTGTTATTTTCATATTTCACATTTCACATGAAACGTTGTCGATTTTGTTTACAGGATTTATAATGATAATTAAACATAACTATTTGGAATAAACCTATATACGTGAAATATAATGTATTAAATCACTTTGGTTGGCCTGTATCCTGGTATATTAAGGAGCAAGTACAATTCGAAATGTAAAAGCAAAGCGTGTTGGTTGTTGGCTCCAGAGTAAGTCTACAAAGTTGTAGGAACGAACAAGAAACACTTTTTTTTAATTGTAGTTACATACACTGGTCATGTGATCTACAAGATTGGAAGTGAACTACACGGTGTAAAGTGATTGATAACTGAACCAGATCAGTATTCTATTGCCCTTTAGTTTGGTAGGATATTTTGTTCAAAGCAATTGGTCACTCTGTCATGAATGAATGAAATTCAATGTGTAACCTCGAACTATTCACTTGAACCCGAACCAACCTACGCCCAAGGGGGGAGGGGCTGTTCCTTCCGAATTAATTAATTAATTTATTTATAATCTTTTGTCAGGGTAGCCCATTCGCCAATTCGACTACAGTTTAGATTGATAAGGTATTTATTAAAAAGAGGGCTTGACGATATTGACTTTTCAAAATGAAGGCGCTAAAACATGACTGGTGCAAATTTGTGTAAACATTTAATACATGGGAATTAAGAAGGGGGCGAGGGAGGGAATAGTGAAAGGGAGAGACAAATGCGGGGAGGGGCAAGGTGGAGGGGCAACAAAGAGATTGAGGAGAGTTCTTCTAGAGGATAATGTCATTGTTCATTGCAAATGATACAACATAAATAAATTAATTAAATAACTGAATTAATCAACTACTTATTTACCATTGCGTCACAAGATACTAATGATAAAACTACTACTACTACTACTACTACTACTACTACTACTACTACTACTACTACTACTACTACTCCTACTACTACTACTACTACTACTACTACTACTACTACTGCTGCTGCTGCTGCTGCTAATTCAATACTCTTTGCACACTGATTATTATCTGAGGGTCCACAATTTACAAGCTCTCCTTTTCAGTGTACCTCTCCATTTCCTCAAAATATAAATGCAGTTAAATTTATAATTCAATTTTTTTTCTTCCTCAAATGTATAAATTACTATTAAGATTTTTTTATTAGACATGTAACTTTGTTTTGTATACATTTTACATTGTTTTCGTTATTATGTATTGTATTTTGTTGGAAATGAAAAAAATAAAAATGAAATGAAATGAAATGAAATACTATCACCCCCATTCCTACTCCTACAAATTATAATTAGAATGCGAAATGCATTTTAAGAAAATAAAACAAAACATCTTGCTAGGTAACCATTTAAAACCTTGGTGGAGAGAGTCAACTGTGGTAGGCCTTTTTTGAAGGGCATACGCATCAATCCTCAACCGTTTGATTGAGAGGCAAGGGGATGAACCACAGCGCTCTATTTAACAAAATCATATTCAGAGGTTTGTGAATATATGAGAAATATGAGTATTGACACCAAATCAAATCAAAGCAATTTAATAGAATGATATATTGAAGTGTAAATAAAGCACGTTGCTATATGGTGATAAGATTAAGAGATAAGATTTTATTTGACTCTATCGACTCCCTTCAGGGGTATGAGAGCACAACATATTTACAATACAATACAGAAAGATATATAAAACAAAGTAAGATATGATAATAAAATACATAGACATGATATATACATTTGGATATTTCTAAAACACAATAAACATGAACTAAAGACTAAGCATACACTATTCAGTTTTAAGTTATAAGTCTAAAATATCACGTGGTTTGGTTTGTCTACCACTACGAGTAACTACACTTTTATTAACAAAAATAAGACCATGCCTTTCAGCCTTAGGATCCAACGAAAAGAATTGTGTTATTACTGTTATGAATCTTACGAGTTTTCTTAATTGTTTAACACTAGATCTATTAAACAATTTTTCCATGTGAAATGTGCTAGGGTTACTCACAACAAACTGTCGATCTAAGTATAACTGCCTTTCTTTCCTGAAAAAGGGCAGACAAATATATAGTGAAACTCATCTCCAAAAACCTTTAAATTACAACAAGGACATTCAATTTTACTCTCTTCTGGATTACTTTCAAACCTTCCATTATTAATTGGCAAGCAGTGTGACCTGCATCGGAATCGACACAAATTGATTGCACCTCTTTTATTCAACTTTAACAAATACTTTTCAAATAAAATTTCGTTCTTGATAATTCGGTAGTTAACA
This sequence comes from Mesocentrotus franciscanus, assembly GCA_037976565.1. NCBI lineage: Eukaryota > Metazoa > Echinodermata > Echinoidea > Camarodonta > Strongylocentrotidae > Mesocentrotus > Mesocentrotus franciscanus. The sequence goes on from CP137673.1 coordinate 4,755,120, forward strand.
CAAATGCGATTTGACCAAACATTTGACAATATTTCTTGCTTTGTCAGTCAACCTGAGCTTAAGAGCATAAAGGATCCACGTATTACTGAATCCATCCCCTTGCCTTTGCCACACATTTCCTAGCCCAGCATTATTTAATGTATTTTCTACACATGACAACCATTTAGATATTTGAGACTGGGTACCTCTTTCCATAAGTAATTTTAAAAGATTATAGAATCTAAATGAATATTTACAATGACTTCCTTTAACTACTTTTAGCCAAAAACCTACCATTCTACATTTAACCTGAACATCAATTTTGGTACGGCCTGACTCACCATAAATCATACAGCCAGGTGTAAATTTATTGACATTCAGTATGGCCCTTAATAATTTGCGATGAAAAATTTCAATCTCACTTAAATCCTCAAAACCCCACACCTCACAGCCATATAAAAGTATCGGGAGAATTAACTGATCAAATAACTCACACTGAATATCCAATGATAATCTTAACCTTTGCACCTTTAAGGTCATTGCAAATGAGGCTTTTCTTGCCTGAATCACCTGTTTTGATATTGCCTTTTTAAAATTACCATTGTAATTGAATTTAACCCCAAGATACACAAAGTCATGTACCACATTGATAATATCGTTCCCATACTTAAAAACTGGGTACTTGCGTACCTTCCCTCTAGAAAATATCATTATCTTTGTTTTTTCATTATTCACACGCAATTTCCATTTCTTACAGTAGTTAGACAGAGCATCTAAAGCCATTTGGAGTTCCTCTGGATTTTCAGCCAAGATAATAGTATCATCTGCATATAGCAATGAATGTAAATTAATGAATAAGTCTTCATCAGAAATTTCATCAAGAACATCAGAACACACCTCATCATATAAATACCGTAAACCTTTAAATTTGGTTCGGATAAATCCAACAAAATCATTAAGATAAATTGCAAAAAGTAAGGGGGATAAATTATCACCCTGCCTTACCCCAATATCACAAGCAAATGTTTCAGAGGTTTGACCACATGTCGTAACACACGACTTAGCAGAGGCATACATATTCTTAATGGCTTTAAATACCTTGCCGTTTACTCCTGACAATAATAATTTATACCAAAGGGATGCTCGATCTATCGTATCATAGGCTTTTCTAAAATCCACAAAGGCGCAATAAATCCTCCTTCCCTTTGACAAATAAATATCCAGTAAAGATTTCAACACAAATGCATGATCCATTGTGGAATAACCTTCGCGAAAACCTGCCTGTTCCTCTCCAAGTACAGATTCATTCTCAAAATATAAAGTAATTCTATGATTCAATATTGAAGTGAACAACTTTCCTAAACAGCTTAAAAGGGTAATACCACGATAGTTGTCTGGATCTTTGTCCGACCCTTTGTTTTTGAATATTGGAACAATCAATCCAACACACCAGTCATGAGGTACTATTCCACTTTCTAGAACTATATTAAAAACAATTGTTATCACTTCCAGAACTTTACCGGTTACGTTTTTCAAAAATTCATTTATAATTTGATCAATACCGCATGCCTTATTGTTTTTCAATTTCTTAATCATCGAAATAAATTCATCAATAGTGACAGGAGCATTCAATTCGTCATTTATGTCCAAGTCTGACACCAGTTCAGTTTGGTGTAGTGCACCTGTTTCATCTTGAGCAACATTCAAATTACGAAAGTGACGTACAAAATCATTTAGTGAGACCTTATTATTGTTTTGCTTTCCAGAGTTACCACTCAAAATTTTCCAATACTCCTGTGGATTTGTCTTTTTTGTTGATCTGAGATTATCATTTAGAGATTTGCTGTATAAATTCATTTTTCTACGAAGCAACCGTTTGTATTCCATCGCTGCTTTACAAATTTCACCATTCATTTCTTCTATTTTATCAGATGGCTCACCCTTCTTTTTACGCTTCAATTTATTCTTGAAATTAAAATACGAATCCCTTGCCTGTTTACATTCATTATCGAACCATGGTTTATTTACTTGTACACCACTTTTTGCCTGAGATTTTCTCCGAACTTTCTTCTCACAGACCCCAACTTCTAGGGCAGCATTTACAAAAGAATCACAAAGAAGTGTACAAAAAACCATCCACATTCAACTGTGACGTTGACCTTTCAATTGTACTTAGTTCACTTTTTATTTTATCTACGTAATTATCTAGATTTGATTTAAAGCTAGCAACTTTTTCAGCAGACCATTTAAAGGCCATGTACGTTTCTTGCTTAGGGGATATAAATAAATCTTTATCTAACCTTGAGGCTTCACTTGGTTCATCAAAAGAAATATCATTACACAATGTTAAAATGATTGGACAGTGTACATCTGACATGCATTTATCAAATACATCGATCTCAAAATTTAAGATATGCTGGAAAAAACTAGCTGAAGCAATCACATAGTCAACTACACTCTTTCCCCTATTTTTATTGTAACAAGTATAATTGCCCACTCCTTCGTCACCACCAATTCTTCCATTTACAATCTTCAAATCAAAGCTCTGACAAATTTCTAAAATGTGTCTTCCATTACTATTCACACATTCATCTTTATTATATCGTTTAGTATCTATACCATTTTCTTTAAGGTAACTCTGACAATCATTATTGTCATTAGAGGCAACAAATCCAGTCAAATCTGATATAACATCCTCAATCACCATAAAATCATCAAGTAGACCTGTTCTTGCATTAAAGTCCCCAGTTAAACAAAACGGGACATCATATTTGCCTTTCAAATTTACCAGGTCCCAAGCCAAGAGGTCAAAAACCTCATTAGTGTGATGGACAGAACCTTCACATGGCAGGTAAACAGCACCTAATATAAAAGTGGTGAAGAGTGTCAAAGAGAGATTAAATAGAGATTAGCCGTATGAAAGGTTAAGATAGACAGGCTGACAGAGGGAGAGAATATGAGTCTGAGAGAAACATGAATCAGAAAAAAATAATATAGATATATGAACCGAGGGAAAGAGAGATACAGAGAGAGTGTGTGTGAAAGGGATGTATGAAAAACATGGAAAATGGAAAGGAGATAGAGGGAAGGAGTAAAAGGAAAAGAGATATACAGAAACGAAAAAGAGAAAGAGAGAGAGAGAGAGAGAGAGATTATAAACAGGGGGCGAAAGAAGGTGATACCCAACGTTGACTAACACATACCGAAAATCAATTTAAAGATTTTTACTCATCTCAGTGTAATGCTGTGTTTTCAGATTATGAAAAACAGAAAACAGTGAGAAATATGCAGTGAGAATAATAACTTGAACTGCGTGGGCATAAAAGCCCTACCCTTCTATTCAGCTATTGAAATCTTCTAAAGTCTATTGATACGAAGGAGGTAAAAAAAACGCAGTGCGCTGCCCGGCCAGACGTGACAATAATAATAATCATAACAATGGAATAATAAAATTTAAGCAAAGACAAAATATTTCATTCGTGACGCCGCGCTATTATCTTTTTTTTTCTCTCTTCTACTCTTCTTTTGTTCAAAACGTTTTTACCTCCCAACCTCGCTCTCTGACTGTACCAAGCTATGCCATGGGGGCAAAGGAGAGTGACAAAGAGGGGTGTGTACTTAACTGGTATAAACGAGAAGTTTCTGTGCGGTGAACCCGGTCTGGAAGCAAAAATCGGTGCGATTGTCTAGAGGGGTGTCGTGATTGGGGGTTAATACAGTCGGCAAGTGCACATGAGAAAAGTACCACGCCTATTATTTGCTTGATGTGATTCTCGTTTTGCAATCAATTTCTGGCGGATCCACAGCAGCTCTGTCTGGTAGTGACCTAAAAAGCTCTCTCGCTTACACAATTCAGCTGATCTCGTTTCGAAACAGTTTTCTCGACAAAAGCGGCAAATAAATGACTTTGTAGTTAATCTTCGGTTTCCGCTATTGCATCTCTTTCATTAGCAAATCATTACGAGATATAACTTTTCACCCTGCGAAATTTGAGAAGTGGATTTAACAGATTGTAGGGCGTGACGCCATTTTTGCATTTCCCACCGGGGGACTCTTGTAGGAGATACCATCAGCACAGTACACCAACATGGCTGAGATGACATTGATTTTAGTGATTTTCTGCTTTCTGGTGCCATTGGTTGTTTCACAAGGTGAGATTGTTGTTATAGCTGCTTGGCAGCTCATTGATATATTCGCACAACTAGGATGCCGTAGTGTACGAGTAAAAGAAGGGGTAAAGATGTCCTGTGTTATTATGTTTATATGACAGCCCTATATTGCTATATGTGACTTAACATCATTTAATTTCGACGGTCGTGTGTTTCACCAAACGTTTGGAAAAAATATATGCCATACACATATGCAATGATTGTGTTAATACGATGCCTTAAAATGAATACAATGCTTGTTGAAAAATTTAGGGTTTATACTTTATCTAACTCTTGTATCGCTTAATAGAATTCTTAGATATGTTCACCGATTGCGTTATGCATGACTTTCATGAGAGGTGAATGAATGTAATAAAAGAAACGTCATAAGATCCAACTTCAGCGAAAAGATTTGTAAACAGGTAGTTCCAATATATGACACAAAGGCAATTTTAGAAAAAGCTAACATTGTGACAGAGGAGGAGGAGGAGGGGAGGAGGAGAAGAGAGAGAGAGAGCGAGAGAGAGGGAGAGGGGAAATAGATAGAGAGACACACACACAGACAGGCAGAGACAGACAGAGATAGACAGACATAGAGAGAGAGAGAGAGAGAGAGAGAGAGAGAGACTCTCATAAATACTGGGCGAAAATGTGGATGGGGGTAATTATGTATCTACCCAACTTTGGACGTGTTATTTTTACCCAACATGGTTAACATTTTGCCCATTTTGAATTAATGTTTCTAAATTAATTGAACAATATCTAGGTGAAGAAAAAGCTCAAAGTTTGTTGCATAGGTAATCAACCTCGTACTGGAAAAATGTTTGCCCAATATTTGTAAAAGGTGATATAGAGAGAAAGAGAGAGAGAGAGAGAGAGAGAGAGAGATAGAGAGGGGGAGGGCAGACAGAAAAGGTGAAATGAAGGTAGATAGAAACTGGATTTGGCAACCTTCACGGTCTGATCACACCTCATCTCCCTGAAATAATTAAAAAACATGTATAACAGTCTAAGCCACATCCGCCGATTTATAGCAATGAACAGTGAAAATGTATTTGTTGGTTCCAAAACAGGTTCCCTATATTATATTATTGTGCTTTTTTCCATTTCGATAAAGCCTTTGTTATCAAATGAAGGGGAAAAAAACAGAAGAAAAGACTGCGATGTATTTTCCGATAATACATCTTTGATATTTAATGGCGTGAGGATTTGTGGCTCAGTAGATGGAGCACCATTTTTGGAAAAGAGTACCCCGGGTCAAACACGAAGTCAGTTTCCAAGTGACCACAGTAAGGGCAGGAATAGTCATCTCGCATCCTGTGGTTGGGACTTTAAGCCGTAGATTCTCTGAAAATAGCTTGGATGAAAACATTGTTTTCGTAGCGCTTACGTGATCCAATCAATCGACATGATTATTGTCAAAAGATATAAAGAGATACCTTAATAGTATACTCTTTATAAAATAAATGCTCTAAATACTCTAAAAGGAATAGTAGAAACGAAAACAATGACAATCGTAATATTTATATATCCAATCATAAGTCCACGTGTTGCTGAAATGCTGAAGAATATATAGAAAATGTATGCTTTATATCGAACAGTTGGATTTAAAGCATTAATCTTCTCTTCTTTACCATTATTTGGGTTGTATTTAAATGCGAGAATGCTTAACTTCCACAATATTTCGACGGCGTCTCTGGAATTGTGTTTAGGCGTGAGGAATGATGACTGGACGTCATCCTTTGACATACAACCGAAACACAAGAACATGAAGAAAGCTGTAAAGACGAAAGCTTGTCTAACAAAATAATAGTTGAAATATTGTATGATGATGGAGGCAACTTCTGTAATATAATGTATTGTATTGTATTGTATTTATTAAACTTCATTGATGTACATCAATAATCTGTTTATAGACATATAAATCATATAAATCAATTTACAATGCAATGTAACAAATCAATATTCTGTTTGTAAACACATATATCATATTAATCACTTTACAATGCAGTGTAGCAAAACAGAAAAACAACGCCTCATGTCACACTTTGTCTGGTGTATAATTTTGTTTCCACCCCCTTAAATACAAAGATATCAACTTTATCATCAGATCATCTGAATACTAATAATTTGTTTGAATTTTTTGATTTATTTCGCATCTTTAGTCGGAGTATACTGTTCAGTAAATACAAATGTGGTTCACCAAAGCCCTGATAAAAATATTTTTAAAAACATGCTATGTTTTCAGATTCATTTAAATACATATAAATACAATAAAATCTATATAAGTAATCACATTCGCACAGCTAAAAAAACCTGTGAAAGCTCAGTGGTAGGCCTACCCTCTGACTTTTAAATCTGAACATGCATCGCAGCGGGGCTTTCTTATTTTTTTGTTTTGCTTCCGTCTTCGATCCTACCCCTTTGTTACCAAAGGTAATGAGACTTGACGTTTGCATGTAAATCATTTCCTTATAAGTAAAACTTTTTGTCTTTATTGTTACGCTCAACATTATTATGAGTAGCTGAATAACCGTTGTTACACAGACCCATTAGAAATACCACTGTAAAAGGTCTATGGTTTGTTATAACACTCTGATGATATGAACAATTATATCACAATTATAACAATTATATTAAAGTGACTCGCTAACATTGTTGAAGGCTGATGAAAAAACTGCGTATTTTTTTGTATAAAATGTTACTTATTATATTCCTTCTACTGTACTATCCCTCTAACATGCAAACAATCCTGCAAAATTCTCAAACCACAAAGATATTTATGTTTTTCTTTGAAGGTGTCACTGTGTGACACCCTCTAACAGTTAATTCTCCCCACCATTTTTGTATTTTCCCAACCATTTTTGTATTTTCCCAACCATTTTTCCATGAAAAGAAGACAGAAGACAGGCTTTTAAATTTTGTTCAACACTTAAATGTCAGGGGGGGGGGGTGTTTCACAAAGACTAAGATCGACTTTAAGTTGGACTTAAGTATAGCAGGCCGTTCATGCCATTGTTTGCTCTCATCATTTACTGGCATTGGTCTCTCAAGGGACGTACAAATCATGGTAAAAATCTACAAAACTTACATTTCTTGATAATTCATTATTGAAGGAAAAAATATTATCTATAGATCATAATTGAGAGACCAATGGTGAGGGCAAACAATGGCACGAACGGCCTGTTATACTTAAGTCCAACTTAAAGTCGATCTTAGTCTTTGTGAAACACCCCCCAGGAATGGTATATACAGCCATATCATTGCTTTGTGACGGTTTACATTCACCTAAAATGTAATTAAATTGTAATAATATAGTTGGGAGAATTGAGGAATCGATCAGATCAGTTTTCCCAATTGTTATCATTCATAATGGTCTGTTTTTACTCAAACATCAGATAATCTGTAATTGAACATCCAGCATTGAAGTCACTACCTTAGCATCACTTTCTCTCATCTGAACAATGTTATCTAGTCCCTTTAAGCTGAGTGCCCGGCTTTAGACGAGGAATGAAATCCAAATCCTTCGAAGTATACGTCAGCCTTAAATCATTATTCATTTTTAGCATGTGGGGGTGGGGATGGGGTACTACATTCCAATTCCATAACATTCTTGATGGGCCCCAATATTGGCGGCTGACACTTTCAATGTCAGCTCTCCGAATCGGTGTATAGAGAACATAGAACTTCATATTGAGTAAATACAGAATCAATTATTTCATAATCGTGCATACCACATACAATGATTCTATGCAATGAGGCATATCAGAAATAAATATCTAAATGACTCCGAGATTTTCGAGTGATAGAGATATATCATGTCAATGTTATGAAACCACTCCTATTCGTTTTAGCAAATATTCAATATTTGCCCAGCAAAATGGATGTGTGTCCGCGCCTTCTACAGATAGTTAACGTGTGTGAGAAGCGCTGAGAACAATGCGGGCAATGGAATTCAGACATGACGAAAAGGAATTATGTACATTGATTCCTTTTCTCTTGCTTCCATTGTTGGCTGAGGGTTGAAAGAAGTAAATAATAAGTAAAGATGTGCCAGGTTTAGCCTTCTGGGGGAAGGGCGGAACAATTCTTGTGGCCAACGTCATTTTCTTTTGAATTCACATCCAATTGTGGAAAAGAGCAAATCAACAGAAGAAGCACAGCTTGGGTTTGAGGTGAATCGTGAATGTTCTGCGTAAATGTATGGCCAGACCTGTCTTGTTTTACTTCTTGGTCCCCCTCGTTAGGTTAGACATTAAGGTGCACCCTAGCATCAGATTCCATATTAAAATTGCTAACACGTCTGCCTTTATACATACTACATACACATTAGTAGGGTTTATATCTTTGATTTAATTAATCTTGTCATCGTTTAGGTCTGGATTGAATCTACACGTGAACATAATTTATATCTGGGATAAGCATGTTAGTTATTGTTTCTCTATACGTTTCCCTATCATGCTAATAATATAATGTTTACGTGTGTAGATTTCATCGCATCTCTGTTAGCCTATTTTAGAAATAACTTTCACCCCTCCTAAACTGAGTGAATTCAAATTAGACTAGAATGAATGCATCATTAATATCCCTTAAACATATGTTAAAAGTTGAAAGGAGATAGGTTTAGTATATAATTCAGTCTGGAATATTTGATGTCATTATCATTTTAAAGACAATGGTAGTAACACGTTCATCATCATTGCACAATAACGAGGATACAAAATCCTGTAGCAAATCTTGATCTGTTGACCATCAATATTTTACTTTTACTCAACAATTAACCTTTATAAGTTAACTTGAGCTTTCAGTTAGTAGGCGACCACATTATCAAAGAAACAATTGACTAACATGCCCAAAGGAAGAAGCAATCAATGAACCCCCAAAATGGTCGTTTGAATTTTAAAACACTTTTGGAAATGTAACAATTCATCTATCATCTCGCAACTTTTTGATAGGTACGAAATAAAACTTCAATCGCAGTAAATAAGATCACAAAGACTTTCTTTCAGAAAATCAATTCTAGGGCAATTACAATCGCTCATTTAAAAAAGTGACGCTCACCGCTATTTAAAGTGATAGAGAGATGCTTTCTTGAAAAGTTGTTGATAATAGCGCAAAAGATCGATCTGCGACCCCCGCCCATCCGGAACTACGATTGTACAATGCCTAAGGGCTTTATTCATGTAGTTCCCCCATTTTATTTTCAAGCTTTGTGTACGATCTATTTTTTTATTGATTGTATTTGTTAACCGAGAATGAAAAAAATGAAATGAATTAGTGAATGAATCGGATTGACCATTGCATTAGGAAAGGTTTTATTGGTTATTGAGACATTCTTAATGCCTTTTTTTAGGTTTAGACACAGCGCGGTAAACCGCCGTAAAAAAAAGCCTCCTCGGTTTTTGTTAAAGGTATAGACCAGTTCTGGTCCTGCGATTGCATTGTGAAAGAAACGTTGTGGAATCGATCAGAAAAGTTTGATCATCTAGCATATAAGTATTGGTGTGTACTGCAAGGTTCTGGAATCATCAAAATGATAAGAAATGTGGCCCAGTCTTGGTACACAGAAAGATGTATATGGGACTACGCGACATCTATCCAGGCCGGATCGATATGATAATTTACCAAATATATCAATTAGTAGGCGGTTTCCTGGCAAAATTTGTATCATCACGTATTAGTCAAAACATATTCTTTCACATGATTGGTTATAAGAGCTTCCATTTCATTTTTTGAGAGGGGGCCTCTAAAACTAAAGGTCTCTAAAAGTCCAGTGCTCGATTTTAGTGCCACTCTTTGCACCTTTCCACTATTTCGGTCCTGAGCTACAAGCTAAACTGTAAAGTAATCAAAGAACTGTCGCATTCCTACGGTTAAGCGACCCGAAATGTTTCTCCTTTTAACGAGTCGCCCACTTTCGGGTCAAAGTCGTTACAAATTTAATTCAAGGTTACTCCCTACTTATACAATTATTGTTATATTTCATTTGTGTATGTTCTATCGTACTCTTGTTGTTCGTTTGTGTACAATGCAGCCGCTTTGATGTGATGGTATTCGTTGCACCAGTGCGCCTCTGATTTCAAGTGGATTTGGCCCTTATATATGTAATAGATTCGTATTAATCATAATAATAATATAGAGTATTTATAATGCACCAACTCCACATAAATGAAGTGCTAAAGGCCCAAAAGAAAAGTGGGTACATGAAAATACACAATAGTAAGAAAAGTTAGAAAATACAAGTAGCTCTACTAGAAAAAATGTTGTTAAAGATAAGTTTTGAGGGCATTATTGCTATTTTTATTTTGCTTTCATTGAAGGATACTTTAACTGCATCCAATATAAGGTGGACGTAAAGTAATCATGTCATAGATTGTTGGCCGACAAAATGTTGTTAGCGTCTTGTGTCATTTTGTAGTTATTCGTATTCAGACTGTTGGAAATCAATCTCCTATAACCTAACATAATTTACAATTAATCATTTAACGCAGGCTTAAAGACAATACTATCCGAGAGAAAAGCACGTATGTGGTTCAAAATGTTTAGTAGTATTATTTTTTGGGGGAGAAAAAAAAAGAAAAAGAAAAGAAAAAAATGAAAGATGAGCAAATTAACTAATCTGATAAACTGACGAACAGAATACTTGTAGTAGTTAGATTGGGTGTTTTGGCGTCTACGTGAAACACGCGTCTATACCCAGAAGTTATATATTAATTTTATAAGCGACACATTATAAATCCTCTTCGCGTTTGTGTGAAAAATATCTTGCTTTGTATATAATAAGAGAAAATTTGATACACCTCTGCAAGTGGGTGTTTAAATAGTTGCGTTTTTGTATTCGAAAAGCTTGATTGAGTCCAATGTCGTCAGGTCAATGAAATTCAATAGACAATCAGACTACATATCAATGTGAATCGTGTCCAAATATATATCGAGATCGAGTGACGTATTTGTGGTACGTATGAAAAGTTGCCCCTGAACGAATTATTTGCAAAGTTCACCCTCAGTTCACGTATCCAGCCAACTGTACATCCTCTTTACTAATAAATCTGATTACAATGGCATGTCATCTTGAGAGCAGTTCGTTAAAGACAAGTTTGATAGTTCATTTAATGTTTATGTTTACTATTATTACATTACTTTATATATTGCTCACGTTTATGTTTATAATCATGAATTCATTTATGTTTTTGTTTGTTTGTCAGATTGTACAACAACTACTTGTCAAAATGGAGGCACCTGTGTACCAAGACCATCTGGAGGCGTTCCGATGTGCTTATGTACTCTTCAATATAACGGCGAAACCTGTGGTGAATCTCATGATCTAGGAGGTAAAACTAGATATTACCGATATTTTCATGAGAATCGACAAACCAAAATCAATGAGAAATATGCATACTTTGGTATTATCCTATTTAGCCATACACATTCATATGGGCAGATTCAGAGGGGAATAGGGCATAATGCGGACAAAGTTACAGTTTACCTGTTAACATGTTTTTCAATTTATGTATAATTCTCCCCAGAACCCAGTGGTTTAGAAATTGCAATTGGGAAAGTACGAATATGTATACTAGCTGAGAGGCGCTACCGCATTCAAAGGAGGGGCAAGGAGTGCAGTTGGCCCCTCCTGGCAGATTTCCAATCCAGACATAAAAGTGCAGCAAGCTTTTCTTTAAATAACCTTATAATTAGCAGGTTGGAGAGTTATTGTAAGTACAGAAAAACACGAAATAGTCATATTCCCAAAATGAGTCATTTGTGGCGATAACCCGGCCCCCAATACAATACCGCAAACAAAGGCCCTCAAAAAAGGTTCTCGTACTAAGACGATATGGCTGAAATGTTGAGAGCTGTTCCCCCTCCCGAGGCTAAAGTCTGGATATGCCACTGTTGGGAAGTATAGGAACCTAACGATCAAAAGAAAAGAAAGTGACCCAGTCGTGCTTAAAATCATAAGCACCGCACACAATTTTTGTTTTAATACAATGTTTACCAAGGCTCAGCCTGATAAATCATGGGACTTACTTGACAAAGGCTCAGTAGCCGTAATTACAGTATTTCTTAATTATGCCAATGAATTATGTTCCAAAGAGTCACAAGTTTTTGGTTATGCTGTACCTGCATGGTGAACATTATATACAAATTATATGGAAAAGCGGGCTTTTTAATTGAATCGACAAGGTTGAATGATAAGTATTCGAATTCACAGATAACAGCTGATACATCTCAAATTTCTAATGATAAGACAACATATATCCAAACTGAAATTGGAAAATAACAAATAAGGACATTCAATACTGAAATTGATATGATAAAAATAGGTAGAAGAATAAGAACAACACAAATATGAAGAAAAGGAAGAGGGAGCAAACGAAAAGGAAAAAGACGGAGAATGAGAAGGAGAGGAAGAATACAAACATGTTTGAGAGTACAGTTATATTAGGGCTTATAATTGATTTATAAGAACAGTTACAAAATAACAGTAAACAAACTAGCAACGAACCTATTTCTAACAATGTGTAGATTATAACGGTTGGATTAACGCTATATTCTTTTCAATAAAGCCTTATAATAGTTTTCAGTTGCATAGTATATATAGAGACAGGCTGATATATTATATGTATGGATTTTTACGATTATCCTGTGAACATTTTACACAGCAAACTGCGGTGAAGACTTTTTCAACGAGATGAGAGGAGAACTTCTCTCACCAGACCACCCGAATCAGTATCCATCACGGCGAAACTGTTATTATTTTGTCTACTTTCCTGGAGCCCAGAAAATCCGCCTTACTTACAACGTGATAGATATCGAACCAATGAAGGACGATCTTTATATAGGAGGTGGCCCAACCGCTAGTATCGACGCTACGGTAAGACAAAATTGGCGTAATTGGTAGCTTGGGAGTGTTTTTTGTTGGGGGGGATGAAGTTGAAGTTCGTTGAATGATATGTAGACATAATGTTTAGTACAGTCAATAACCTCCCACTAAATGCAACAGAACATATTTCAACTGTTTTAGGATCATAAAGATGCACTTCATAACCAGCAAAAAGTTCTGAGGAATCCAATTGCATAAATAAGGAATAAATGCGACCAAAAACTATCGCAGGCTAATGGAGAAAAAAAGTGGGGTATGCAATTTCTTCGGGGCATGCTATTTAAACAAAATTATTCATTAAACATGAGAGAATTCGGGGCGTTGTGGCGTGCGCCTGTAATCCAGCTAAAACTGGAAGTTACAAACTGATTCAGCCGAGGACGCAGGTTCGAAACTGAGTCACGTCTTTCGGTGACGTTAAAAGGTCGGTCCCCAGACGTAAATAATCATATCTGATTGATACACGTCTGTAAAAAAACCCAATGACACGCACACACACATTTGGCCGGGGGAATGCACCCGTCCCCAATCCTGAACCCTCCACTGTCCATCAAACTAAATTTATGGATATTTGTTAATTCAAACTGTGTCAATCCTTTTCTCTAGACATCTTTGGCGTCTTACAATGGCTTGTTTGACAGCACCACTCTTCCTCCTCCTCTGGATGTTTTGAATGATATCGTGTGGATTTCGTTTATTACCGACAAAAATGATCCTATGGGGCCTTTTGCGGGATTCAATATCACCTTCATGGTTGGTGAGTATCAAGGCCTCTTTGGGTGATGCATTTCATCTTATTCTTCAAGTAATGTCGCCTAAGTTTTCTTCATTGCAGTGAAAGAGCGTAGTACCCCATTCACACTCAACAGACTGGCAAAAGACTGAATAATATTTTTAAAAATCGGTCTGTTTGGACTCGGGGTTTAGTCAGTTTGGCTGTGAGACTAAGGTATAAGACATTTTGTTCTCGTTTTTGTTGCTGTTTTAATTACAATTATTTTCATTACTATGATCACAATCATCATCATCATCATCAAATCAGCATTATTATTATTATTATTATTATTATTATTATTATTATTATTATTATTATTATTATTATTATTATTATTATTATTATTATTATTATTATTATTATTATTATTATTATTATTATATTTGTTATTATCAGGGTCATCATCATCATCATCGTCATCATCATCATCATCATCATCATCATTATAATCATCCTCATTCTCTTTTTCCTTATCACTTTCCTTTTTATCAGTCTGGTTATTATCGTTAATTTATGTTTATTTGGCGTTTCCCTCGATACGGAAGTCTCGAAGAAAAACAATAAAAATTAATCACTAAAACTCTCCCGGTATAACCAACTAGGGTGTGCAGGTGTATCATACACTTGGGTTTCCCCCTTTTGTCTATAAAGTGCCATTTTTTCCATCCACATTGGTTAGTTTTTTAGTGTGTTAAACTGATAATAAGAACAATTTAAAATGGAAAAGGGATAGGACGTTAAGAATAATAATGTGAACTGCTTTGGGATGCATAGGGTGTTCTAGGCTCTTAAAGGGATATTTGAGTTTTGTTGCAGAGGGCGGTACACAAAATATTTTTTTGGTGAGATAATGAAAAAATGAGTGTCACATTTGAAACAATATACAATTCAAACGACAAAATCATCTTTGTTTGATCAAAATCGGTTCAGAGTCGGCTGAAATATCCATAAATATAACCATTTCTAAATATTTGTGGTGCCCCACAAATATTCGGTAATTTTGAACCAGCCGTTGAAAAAAGAGATAGCGCCCTATACGTTTTATTACAGCCTATGCCAATATTGGCTTTTTGTTGGCTTGTTCGTGATAGTTATAATACGCACAACCAGTCGGCCCCTGTATTGTGATTATTAATTAATTAATTAATTAATTAACAGTCACCGTATTTTTTTTGAAAAAGTAGCTGAATTGGTATGATCGTATTCAACCTAAATTCACACATTTTGGGGTCCAAAATTACCTTATAGCAACTTTAGGTTCTAAAAGGGCACTAGAAATGTCATAAATAAGAATAAGAGCAATAACCATGCACTTTGAAGACATTTGCGGTCTTAATTAAGAACTCAACTATTCCTATAACGTGTATAGGTATAGAGATTCTCCTAAGCAAGAGACCTTCATCTAACGTCCTATCCAAGGACGGGGTGATTTCCAAAGTAGCCTGTTACTTTTAACACACAATTCAGGCTTTAATCATTTGCCTGGGCTGGACTCGAACCCCTGATCAACAAGTAGCCGATATACCAAATAGACCTGAGGCATGGCTCCATTGCTCATTTGATATCAATGAGAATTCAAAAACATTTTGTATGTCAATCTGTTGGTCGATTGAATCTGGTGTCACCGGAATACATAAAATAGGGTTTGCTCCGTGGCCTGGTGGTTAAGACGTTGGGAGCTAGGGAAATAACTTGGATTCCCGGCGAAGACCCTTTTTTCCCCCAAGTGAACTTTTGCGGAAATCACACGGGGAGGACAGCAATTTGGAAAGTGATTGAGCTGCACAACTACCAGTCTCATGATTCCTTTCGCAATGTATTCATCTGGCATTATTACAATTTATCGTAGGTTTCTCTTGAACTTGTGAAATGTTATATCCTGTCATTACCTTTGCTTCTAATCCATAGATGGTGATGAATGTGTGCTTAACAGCAATCCCTGTCCAGCTGGCTTTACATGTGTGGATTTGGATTTCGCCTATAATTGCCAAGGTTAGTAAACTAGCTCCATGATAAGAATGATAATCCTAAGTTTTTATACAGCGTCAGATAGATGGGACTTAGCCAAACGCCAGGGCAGCGTTTCACGAAACCGTCGTAATGGTTTTAAGTACAAGTTCACCGACAACCCGTGTATGGAAGTTAACACGCGTTTTAACGGGATGTACATGTAGGTGAACTTGTATTTGTGCCGGTTTCGTAAAGCGATGCACTAATTTGAGTGCATAATTTGAATATTGATGATTAGATTGTATATAGTGGATATGGGTTTAATCAAATGAGAATTGTATATGTGGTCACTGTGTAAGTATAGTAACAGTAATAAGGAGAATGAGACTCGGGTCATACGGAGGGACGGATACGATTGTTTGAGGTTTAGATTATTACGCTTGAAATACTTATATTACTTAACGACTTGGTAATGTCATTGTGATGTAAAGTCTTGTAAATCCCCCGTTTAAAAAAACAATTTCCATGACTTTTTGTCTTCATTTTCGTACCGTGCAGATTGTTTTCCTTTATCGAGGATATCCCTGATACAGTGTCATTGAAAAAAGAAATATGAAACATTATTACATTTTAGTGTATAGCAGATTTTTGTCCAGTAACATTATTGTTGAATAATCAATAATTTGATTTGAAATTCTCATAGCTTTCGCCATTTTTTTCCCAAGCACGTATTACTTCCGTTTAAAATTCGAGATTTTAGCAATTTGTAGTCATGATTTTCATTCTTTCACACAATTCACAAGACTAGATCGCTCTTCAACCACAATACTTGAATCTTTCTACCATAACATGGTTTCCGAACACATAAATCAATATATTAGTTTGTGTCTACTCGGATAATGTTATATAGAAACACACATGATCATAGAACGATTCCTGAAATCCGTTAAAAGGTATTAAATTAAGCTGGTTTTACTTTTCTTTTTGACAGAAAACGACGAATGTTCGAGTGGTCCCTGTGTAAATGGTGGCTCTTGCACAGATCTTATTAACTCCTACAGTTGTGCTTGTCCTTCAGGCTTCACCGGTGAACAATGTGAAATACGTACGTCTGTAGTTATAGCTATAGTCTGTTAACTTTAAGTTTAGATCGTGATTCTAAGCTTTACAATCAGGGGTGTGACCATACAATTTTTAAAGGAGGGAGTTCTGCTGTGGGTTGGAGAAAGCTTGCCCAGATTTTCGACGCTTTTTACGCAGCTATTCTATGTATTTACCAAATCGTCTGGGAGGGGGATTAAACTGTAGTTTAATCATTCTAAAGTAGAACATGTATAATTTATTTTCTTCGTTATTATAGTTTATACTGCGGTTATAATCATGAATACCATTATTATTGTTATTATTATTATCATTATTGTTCATATTATTGTTATTATTGTTACTGTTATTACTATTATTATTATTATTGTTATTATTATAGTTATCATTATTGTTAGTATTAATATTGGTAGTAGTAGTAGAAGTACACTGTAAAAACCAGGGTGTAGACATTTTTACACCAGTATGGTATTGAACTTTTTTTTGACACTATTGGTGTTGATTATAAAGGTGTGTTGTCTCAGTGGTGTTATTTTTAACACCGGTCAGATTTAAGCATGCATTAATAATTACTGGGTGTTAAGTAACATGGTGTAGTTTTATGCTCGGTGTTGAAAGGATCATTACGTCATTTCGTTTAAGGCGGTTGATTGGTCGAATAAGTTTTCACAAAGTGTACGCGCGCTTAATGATTACTTTTCACGTGTTCACAGAAAAATACATTTATCATGATTTGTTAAGCAAATTATGACAATGCACATCAATTTTGTGATTTGTATTTTCCTTTGGCAATTATTGACCAATAGATTATTTGTCCGATCTTGTTACAATTACATTAACGTTTTAGCAATAGATATATTGATTATATGATTATTAACCAAGAAACAACATGCATGTTTATTATATATTCGTGTACCAGCCTGTATCACTTAAATGTTAATCTTGAATTTACTTCAAATGATCTATGTGATGGAGTTAATGCAATGGAGATTAGAATATACCTATTGGTGGACAGTTGCCAACATCGATTATGAATTATCAGTTTACCACTGGTTCTTCTACCCTGGTCGATAATGGTCAATAATAGGGAATATGGAATGTGGGACCATAAGAAATCCATAGAAAAATCTCTAATGGATCAACAAGAATATAAACACCAAAAGTGGAATTGAATTTGTTATGATTCCAGATATTGGTGTTAATCTACACCAGTAGGAGTTGTCAAATATTAACACCAAGAGTGGAATTGAATTGTTTAATTCCAAACCCTGGTGTTAAATAACACCAGCTGGTGTTTTCCCATATAGATACCGGGAAAGTGTTAAAATTAACACCCATGGTGTGGAATTTAACACCCTTGTTTTTGCAATGTAGTAGTAGTAGTATTAGTAGTAGTAGTAGTAGTAGTAGTAGTAGTAGTAGTAGTAGTAGTAGTAGTAGTTGTATTCTTATAATCATCTTCATCGTTGCTATTATTAGTATTATCACAATTAACATTGATGTTTTTTGTTTTCTAATAACAGTGATTGATCCTTGTATAAGCGGTCCATGTGTTGCTGCCAATACTCAGAGGTGCCTAAACTTGATTACATCATACCAGTGCGTTTGTTCTCCTGGTTATGACGGTGTCAATTGTGAAAATGGTAAGATAAAGGAGATGGTCGTCAGTTTCCATGTACAGCTAGAAGGCCATAATTTGCTGACACCATATTTGGTGGAAATACCATGAATGGATGTACAAGTCTGCACATAGCAAACCCGTAATCCTATTAAATATACCCCCTAGTCTCTCGGAGAGTCTCCGGGTGAGGGAAATGTAAGATAATGATAATAAGATAATTTACCATATGGGGGAATGGGTGGAAAATGCAAAGCATTACATAAGGCCTGTTGGTCATAAAACTGAAGGCTAATCCTAGTGATTGGCAACACCTGTTTGGGGGGGGGGTAAACACCCGAATGGTGTCGGATGCCCCATGAGAGCCGACTACTATGCGTCTTTAAGCTTCAGTAATGTTGTGTTTTGCACCACAGAGCAACACATAATGCCTGATTGAGCTTATTAGCCTTACATCTTCAAATCGGCAACAGTTATAATTTTCTTCTCGAATAATGGGTATTACTTTCCCCTCCCCTCTCGCGACGCCGAAAAAAAACTACACATGGGACACGAAATATAGAGAGAGACGTCAACAAATTTGCGTATAATGTCATTTGTACCAGTGGAACAAAAATGTTAAATACAAAGAAAAGTTTATCACAAGTCTCGATTTAACAAGCCGCATATTATACTTTTGTAAGTTTGGAAAAGAACGAAATGGGAATATATTCTGTGATACAACACGGGGTGTCTAAAAGGGAGAGAGGGGGTGCTCTTTCATATCAACTTTCATAGCCCATAGCGTAAAATACACCGGCTATGCAGCTATGTAAATTTTACTTCGGAGCGGGGGGGGGGGGTAATTTTTTTAACTTTGTTATTCCCTCTGTGCACAATACAATATATAATCTTTTGATGAAGACATCGGCTTTACGACCAACGATCCTTTTGACAATTCGCTTTACAGAAATCAACGAATGCGCTTCCGGTCCATGCGTGAATGGTGGCACTTGCACTGATCTTGTCAATTCGTATATATGTGCATGTGTCGCTGGTTACACAGGGCCGCTCTGCCAAACAGGTATGTGTTGTTTGCAAACCAGGTTTGAGGTTCGGGTACGTTTGTCATAGATGATGTCCTTTAGTTTTAGACAGAGTGTCATCCAATCATGCCATAGGCCATAGAAGAAGTCTGTGAATCTATATTTAAGTGAGATAACAGTGTATCCTGCATTTGGTTTAGTCCTAGCCTATTATATCTCATTTCTGGGGAAAGTATGATCAATAAAGTAAAGATTAATCAAAATCTATAAAGTGGTAATCCACTTAATGGGAAATCACTTTAGTGATCAATTCAGTTGGACTTTGAAATCCACGCTGAACGAAAGAAAAAAGTTTATCTTCCACAAATTTTGAGATGATTATTTGGATTGAACTCAAATCCAAAGAAAGTTACTAAACCCCTCGAAAAAGTTTGGAAACTCATGTTTGATTGATTATATCTTTCTTGTTATAGCATAATCATCGCTGGGTTTAAGATCTTTAGAAAATTTGTTTATTATTCCTTAAAATGATACCCCACTGATTTTTCACTCATGAAGTAAACATTACGTCAAAATAAGGGGCGAGAACAAGAGAGAAAGGCTACGAAATGGACTGCTCTTGTTCGACTGTGCTTTCTTCTTTCTTTGAATAGTGTAGGGTTGTCGTGTAGTGCACTGCATAACAATACCATCGCGTGCCAGTGAATTTTGCACCTTTTCACATTTGACCCTACCCCTTATTCTGATGCACTACTCATTCCGTGGCTGCAAAATCATAACAAATATGCATCTCGTACACAATTTAATCAACGATACTGCCCCCTCTCACCTTCCTGACATGATCGTTCTGTACTTACCTACGCGTAATTTTCGTTCCGTAAATTACACTTCTAGACTCAAAATTACCACATCAACTCTTTACGTTGCCGAAAAATGATTTGGTGTAACTGCTTCTAGAATATGGAACAATATACCATACTCAATTCGAAGAATAGCTAAATCTGTCAACATTAACAAAACAACTGAAGACCCATATCTTTTCAACAGAGGTAGTCTTTTGTGTTTTCCCCCCATTTTGTGTTAACATTGTAAGCGCTACGGTACTTTTTAGTATATAGCTCAGTATAAATGACCATTATTATTATGATGATTATTATTATTATTACATTTAAAATTCCCCTATGGATAAGCTAGTGTCTGTTTTCTGACTTCTATTTCATTTATCGTGCGGCGATTTCTTGTATAATTGTAGTTTTGATGACTTTCCATTTAAATCTTGATGTATCCAAAGATATCAACGACTGCAGTCCCAACCCCTGTGCCAACGGAGGAGTTTGTACGGATCTGGTCAATGGCTACACCTGCCGATGTGCTGCCGGATTCACGGGAACAGACTGTACAACAAGTAAGTTTTGAGGCCATGTTGAATTTCTATCCATCCTGGAATCTGTTATTGAGCTATCTTCTCCAAGCTCTTTCATCTGGTATCTGTCATTCTAGTACACTCTTGCAGTTTCATTCCAATTTAGGTCTTTTCCTTTGAGCAAATCTTTCAAGATACTATGATGTATTTTAATATAATATTACCAAAATGTTTCGCCAATCTTTCTTCAACTATTCCTATAAAGATATTTGTATTTAAGACCTGCCATTTGCAATATTTTTCTGCTAGTTTTCAAATCATTACATGCTATTCTCATTATTCTCCTGTACACCCACATTTCAAATGATGTGATTCTTACGGATGATTTCCCCCAACCGTCTTCCCAGGTCCTTTGTTAACTACGAACAGATGACACAGTCACACAAAGTGGTTAAGATGAATATTGCATGTTGAACTTCTTTGAGAACCATTGTCAAACAAGAAACTAACTCGTCCTCAGGACGAGTATGTATAAACATTGGTCTATACATCCATCACAGTGATTTTCTATTCCATATTCTTTGTTAATATCTGTGTCTCTGGTCCCTGCAATAAAACAGACCAGACATAGCAATGGAACTAATTCTTAGTTGAAGTTTCACTTGTTGTTGCTGTTAATATGTTTAATTAATTTGAATGTACACCATTGTGATAAAAAATAGGGGATATTTTTACATGAATAATCCAATCTCTAAAGTAAAGTTTAAGATTAGCGGGAAATACAATATGAGCGAAGTTCTGGAAAATTGGTACATAAGTTACAATGCCCGGCACACCACATACATGTAAATATATAAGATGTCTAATTTCCAAGTATATCATTGATTCTAATCCCCCCTTTCTCTCTCCTTCTTTCTCCACTTAACTATCTATGTCTCACATTTACTTTCCTTTTTTTGACCTTCCACAATCTCCTGCAAATTAAAATCCGTTGAATCCCATAGTTTCTTTACAAATGCCAAGTCAACTTATCGTTCCACGACTATTACTGTAAAGCAAAGAATCCTCTCAATTTAACGATGAAGAAGAGAAATTCATTATCGTACATTTTAATGAAAAACATCAATTTTAACCTAGGAATGGCTGTTTTTTTCATGCATCTCGGTACATTCGATAATTTCGAATTAATATAGATATTCTGACCACAAATAGCCTTGTTTCCTGGAATTACTTTAACAGATCAAAATTTAGATGGAAATCCGTCTACATGCCTTAATCAACCAAATCATGTGCTCTGTTGGCTTTATCGTGAATGATTATCATCTACTCATGTTGGGTTTGCTTTGAATTGAATTATAGATATCAATGAGTGCAACTCGAATCCCTGTCAAAATGGAGCAGTCTGTACAGATTTAATCAATGCATTTCAATGTACCTGTCTCGCTGGATATACCGGTACCACTTGCGCTACAAGTAAGTAAACCAAAGGCCTTTGAACATGGTGGCTGGTGATTTATGAGTTTATTGATTATCTACATTTATATTTTTCCATACGTTTATTTATTTACCTTTTTATTTATGTATTTATTTCAGTATTCGGGTTTTTTTTCTTCCATTGATGTTGCCCAATCACTTGCTGCCATTATCTTTGTCTTTCCCATGTTGACTACCAGGCCCTTGAACTCAATTGCAATCTTGCAGTTGATCAAATCCCTCTCCAGCTGCTGCATTAATTCAGCCATCAAGATCAAATCATCTCCATACAACATTCCATAACACATCTTTCTTTACTGATTCTGATTCTGATTAAACATCAATCACAGTAGCAAACAGTGGAGACAAGACTGATTTCTGATGTACACCCACTCCAACATGAACACTCTAACCCTAACATGAGCACCCACTTCGAAATCTCACTCCAGTCTGCGCATCTTCATACAATGCCATTACAGCCCCAACCAAACCTTCAGGGACCATGCTTTTGCGGAGTACCCATTCGATAACAGGTCTAGCTACTTGACCAAAGACCATCTCCAGGTCCAAAAAACACACGACCCGACTCTTTCATGTCATTTTTTTCTGTTCTTAATGAAAGTATAACTGTATTATATATATAGATATATAATGGTCTCCGAATTTAAAATTTTCAAAATTTTCAGTTAATCGATGTAATCAAATTCAAAGCATACGTCTATGTAATTATGTCATAATGTTTGTCCAACAGAGCAACAACTTACATATTCAATGTGTACTCTGACTATTATGATACAATGATATATGAAAGGTGAATGTAATGTAATAGCTCGTCGCTATGTAACCGTGTATATATTTAAATACATGTTAAAAATTGTCTGTTGTGAATACAGATATTGATGAGTGTGCGAGCACACCCTGTGAAAATGCCGGCGTCTGTCGTGATCTTGTGAACCGCTTCGAGTGTGACTGCCCGGCTGGATTTGCAGGGGACGTGTGCGACATAAGTAAGGAATTCTCATTATCCTTTAAAGTAATATTAATAGTAGTAGTAGTAGTAGTAGTAGTAGTAGTAGTAGTAGTAGTGGTAGATGTTGCCTAACGGTTTCGATAACCCACTGTATTAAAACGTTTTTGTTTTCAGTTGAAGAGAGTCTGGGTTTCGGCACAACAAGTTTACACTTTGTCAGTTGTTTCATCTATTATTCCATTTATCGGTGGTTTTGGTACACAAACTTTATTTAATGCAAAAGGTCAATGAGCAGAAAGAACAAATCGGTTTGCACACAATGTCTTCATTTCTATGGCGTTTCCAACTTTTCCAGGATATTATGTTTGATCTCAGGCTTTTGTCAAAGAAAGGGGACAAAAGGGTATGAACAATAATTAGAACACCTAAAATGGGTCTGTGTGTGTGTGGAGGGGTAGGAATGTTAATTAATTGTAGGATCGCAGTGCAATAATCAGGATTGTAATAAATAAATATTTCTTGTCTCGGTCAGGATAACTTTAAAGATTGTTAATGTTTGTTTCCTTGTATTTAGTCTAGGCATTAACTTCAACAAAAATGTAAGAGCTCAATGGTTTTCCAAAAAGGAGAATAGGTTACCGGTAGGAAGAAATTAAGTGAATACCTTATCATAGTACATGTAGCTCGGTTAAAGATGGGGATACTTATCATACACTGTAAAGTGTAGAAGAAAAGATTTAAATGACCTGCGCTATATAGATGGATATTATACTCATCATTTTTTTTTATAAAATTTAATTTTGCCTATACATCTGTTTATAGATATCAACGAATGCTCTCCTGATCCTTGTGTTTTTGGACAATGCACGGACCTTATTAACGCTTACCGGTGTACATGTGATCCAGGGTATACCGGTGTGAACTGTGCCATTAGTAAGTACCTTAACTATAATTATGTGTATTTATTTCCATGATTGACAACGTACATTATGTAGCTCTCTTTAGTATGTTAAATCAATTCTAGTCATCTGATTGGTCGGAATTGGAGTCGTGATTTTAGCCATGACCGCAAAGAAATGAACTTTGCCAGTTGCCCCGGGTAACGGGCAATGGCTAATGTCAAATAGTAAATGCCAAGATTGATGTTTAACTTACATATTTTGTCTGAAATTACCTTCCATTGGTTACTTACCCGATTTTTTTTTTTGCATCACTTACCTTCGATAAGATATCAACGAGTGTGTGCCAGATCCTTGCGTAAACGGAGGCTGTACAGATTTAGTCAATGGATACGTATGTACATGCAACTCGGGTTATACAGGACGTGATTGTGAAATCGGTAAGGACATTGCTTTCAATATTACAAGTACAACTAAATAACAGCTACTAACAATAATATCGATAATGGTAGAGTTAATAATGATAATGATAATAATAATAAATTATGATGATGATGATAATTAAATTAATAAAACCATGCATATAGTAATAAGCATAATAATGATAATAAATATGATAGACTTACAACCATTCTTTTCTAACTCTGATATATATATTTCATTCTTTGTAGCAAGCTAGCTCATTTACAATCACTTTACATTTAAAGTAAACAGTGATCCAGCATTTGATCCGGTTGGAATTATTTTTTCAAAAAGTATATGGTTCAACTGGGTGTTGGGTTAGGATTAGGTTAGGTTACGGATAACATATCGTGTTTGATCCAGGGTTAAAGGTTAGAATTGGGTTATAGTAGGAAATTGACCGCGGAGTAAACACTGTTGTAGGAAAATGTGTCGTACAATCAAGTAAATAGCGCAATTTCAAGAGTGATTATTTTGTTTTATTTCAGATATCAACGAATGTCAGTCAAGTCCATGTCAAAATGGCGGGTTTTGTGTAGACCAGGTGAACATGTATCGATGTGACTGCTTAGCTGGTTTTACTGATGTCAACTGTGGGACGAGTAAGTAGTGCATCAATGTCACCTCACATTTAATCTAAAATCTGGTCTGTTTTATTTTATTTCGCGATCACGATCTCTCCTATAGCCGAAGATGTTGTGATCCACGAATACGTACAAGTGCCATTAATTAGTAAAGTTTGGCCAACCCGGTTCGAGTTTGGCACAGTATGGCGTATACTCCTTTGTTGGGCAAGCACAAAACAAAAGAATATACGCCATGTTGAGACCAAGTGAAACCAAGTTGACCAACCTCTGTATTTAAATGGCTCTGATCCGTACGACCCGCCTAAAAAGTGATTTTTCGCCTGACGTACAAATTTAGGTATCACGCGATATTCGGCAGCTTACAGCAAGTAAGAGGAGATCGCGTTGGTGTAGATGTCAAAATAAGTTGATTAAAAAATATCAAAACAAAAACTGGTGATGGTGATGATGTTGATGATGGTGATGATGTTGATTATAATGATGATGGGTGAAAATGAAAATATGCCGATGTAAATATGTCTGACACAGAAACCTTATATATAAGTATACGGAAATTATAAATTATAGTGACGGATGTTTTATAGGAATCTGAAGGAAAAAAAATTATGGCCAGTTAATTCTGTAACATCAACTGATAAAGCATTACTGCCCTTTCTCCTGTTTGCCAATCTGGTAAATTTAGTTTCTGCATTGTACCGTATTTTATCGGAAAGAAGAACTTTGATTTCAATTCAATTCAAATCATCATCACTGCATTTGATAAATTGAAGAAGTTGATGAAATATCCATGTTAATCTAAACCTTTGTCAGGCCAAAGTAAACACACTTTAAAGTAACTATTGAAATGAAAATGTTTGAGGATTGGTCCTGTTACTTAACCAACTAGAAATACAATGCATAATAACAAATGTTAATTTCCTCGTTTTCTACCAACGTTTATGAAAAAATCGTTAATAACATGGCATTAATACAAACCAAGATAAAAATAATTATATTTAAGTGGTTAGCAACTACTTTCCAAAATGTAAAACCTATTGAAATGTGCGAATATGACAATGACGTAGTATGTAATCCGAGTCTGATTTCTAATAGACCTCCAATAGGGTCATAGAACTGCCCTTAGGTAGTTTTTTCCGGAAATTGTTGCCTTTTCTCGCGTTTTTTCAAGTAGGCTGGGAAAGTCCGACGCCGCCTATAATAGTACTTTTAGAGCCATTTGGTAGAATTCCTCAATTTGTATTGCACATTGGTTTTAGTCACTTACCTGGATCATTTTCATTATTCACGTGAGTCCAGTAAAGAGGATGAAGGGGGCACCGGTTTCGTGAGGAGGGGCATCGTGGGGAGGGTGCATCACCTTAATCTGTGAATGGATTAAAAATTACAAGGGGTGGAGCTGGTTGGAGGGGTTCGTAGCATCTTCCTTTCACGTTCCCTTTCCCCATCTCCCCCTTCCCCTCTCTATATATTATGTTTTTGTGTAATTTGTTTGGTGGGAGGGGATGGGGT